>VMDO01000193.1:110342-252663 GCA_007922755.1 Pedetes capensis | reverse complement strand
TACAGAGGTACTCATGGATTTCAACCTAAACAAAAAAACCTTTGACAAGTTTATAAGCAATCATTACTGTGCATAAAGCAGCAAAACAGTGGGAAAAAAAAAGCCTTAAGAAATTGACAGATGGCCTACAACAAAGCAGGAGAAGCAACACCAAGGAAGGGGCTTTCACATAGAGGCAGTAAAGTACTTATCAAGCCTCTTTCCATGATGTGGCTCAACATTAAATAGAATACTTCCCAAATAAGCTGGGAAGAAGTACAGTTATTACTAACTGACAAATAGAGATCTACAGGCAGTGCTACCAAGCCCCAGGTAGTTACAAGCCTTCATCTGTAGGAGATAAACTGCAGCCACACCTTCTGCTGTGGCGTATGTGCCAGCATTCTTGCAATAAATATCCGATGGGAGATCAGTTCAAGCCAGGCATATACAAAACCAGGAGCTTTGGTAGGCCTCAAGATGTGGAATGTATTGCTGAAAGAAGAAAAAATTGTAGAAGCTCAAACTTAAAGTGAACACATGACAATGTGCAAGTTGTCTTATAAATCAAAACAATCAACCTGACTCAAGATACAGAGAAGTTTTACCTCTAAGATTTTACTACATTAAGCCATGAGCCCTTAATAGAAATCTCAGCTGGACATGTGGTACACACCTGTAATCCCAGCACTCAGGAGGCTGAGGCAGGAGGATTGCTAGTTCAAGGCCAGATTGGGCTTCCTACTGAGACACTATCAACCAAACCAAAACAAAACCCAAGCAAAATGAGATAACAAAATAAATAAAATAAGGAAATCTCTATTAAAGCCATCATTACTCACCAGAAAGCCGTAAGTGTCTGGAAATTAATGGTTTCCAACACATGCTCAGGTGCATTAAGTTCCAACAGCAGCATGATAAAAATTCGATGGTAGGGAAGCTGCTGAAATTCACTTTGCCGAACATCATGGTCCTGTAGGAGAACTCCCACTACTATACCAAGGACCTATAGAGAACACACATTATAGATAAGTCACACAGATAATTCACTTCCCCCTTTCAAGTAGTACTTTTACCTGGCATTCTTATGTCCTATATTAAAAGAAATGTCCTTGAAACACATAAACCCATATGCCAGCCAGCAGCTGATGGGTCATATTTTTGACTTGGCCTGCAGTGTTCTGTGTGAATTAATACCCCTGAACCAAATCTGTGTTCTCTCTGAATACCCCTGAACCAAACCTGTATATTCTCCACAAATGGCCATCACTGGTTTCCCTAAACCTTGACAAATTAGGATTGTCCCTCACATTTTACCATGTGGATAATATCCAGCATAATTCTGGTCTGACCTAAAGTAGAGAAGTGGAAAAATGCTTCTCTTGACATTTAATAAATAGAGGAGCTATTGTTACGCTGCAGACGTGTGTCATTCAAAGAACAGTCCTGCACTCCATCCGATTTGTTTGCTGATCAGTGAGGGACATGCAGGACCCATTTCTAATTTTTCAAGACCCAAATTTAAGTCCATGTTTACACATATTTTTACACTACTTTAACATTCAAACTTCTAGGACTTCCACTATGTAAGTCAGGTCAGTAACTAAATGTCACTCCTGTTATTTGAACTGCCACTGGATCTGTTAGCAGTGGACGTGTCTGGCCACCTATTCACAATTATTCTGTATACATGGGAACAAATCTCTATCAAAATATCTTCTATTATAATCATTTCCAAAGTATTAAATACACTGAAATACATCATGACTATTTTCTTAGTTATGGCACTACATTTTTTTTTAAGTTAGATTTTTTGTCTTGTTTCCCCCCCGCCCCCAGTACTCATGAGTTGAACCTAGGTCCTCACATTTGCATGCTTTTACTGAGCTCTACTCTCAGCTCATTTTTTTACATTTTATTTTGAGACAGGGTTTCACTAAATTACGCAGACTGCCTCTGGTCTCAAACTTGCGATCCTCCTGTCTCCACCTCTGGAGTTGCTGGAGTTATAGGTGGGAGCCACTGCACTCAGCTTTAAGGGTATACATTCATATGATCTCTAAATTTAATTTCAGGACAGTAAAAGATGTTATCAAATGTTCTAGACAGGGGTTGACCATAATGGAGTTGAAAAACATTGACAGACTTTGAGTATACAGACACTAAGAAAGGATTTCAGACCTTGTTCAGCAGATTAATCTTTGTGACAGTATTGGTGGCCTCCCCTGAGTGCTTCACTAACAGTGCAATGAGTCGGACAAAGGCATCCAGGTTGTGGTAGCACTTGGCTCGGATCATGGTGGGATTAGCAGCAGGATTGTGCTGCTGCTCAGCCTGAGCCCGGTAACTGATTTCAACACACATTTCAGTGCACAGACGGAAGAACCTTGTTATGAGGTCATCAGTTTTCAGTATTCCTTGCTGGTGCATCTACCATGGGAACAAAAGACCAAAGAGACACAATGAGAAAACACACAAAAATATACTTTATTTATCTTAACTTTCATACTTGAGATACATATTTTCATTTATTCCTATTGTAAAATTTCTAATTCTTACTTTGTAAAAAAGATGTCATTAGAAGAATGACTTCCTCACTAAGAGACCATGACAAATTCCTCGTTTTAAGTTTCATGGAGAAGAGAGAAGGTGGAAATTGACAAAGAGATGGTATTACTGTAATTTTGAATAATATGGTAATTGCCAAGCAATCTGGGAAATTATGGAAATAAAACCAACTTTTAGTAACTCTCAAGGTCATGAAGATATTCTGGACAATGCATGTTTCTCCTATAAGGAGAATAAATTATATTTACTTTTCACAAATAATTCACCTTTCACAGAATTAGAGAGAATTTTCTCCAGTTGACTTAACCAGTAACAAAGCTTTTGAAACCCACTAGCAACTCTCATAAAAAAGCATTAATTTGTACCATAAGTAGGTACCAAATGAAAACACCCACAGATTATATCTAGATATTTTAAATGTAATAAACTGTTACAATAAGTTATAGTAAAGTAGAAAAGCCAGTTTAACTTATAAGAAAGGAAATACTGCAAATTACATATCATCTATAAGTGAAGCAGAGCATAGAAGGTATTTGGCTAGTATTTTAAAAAAGTGACAGCAGGGAAACACATGTTAAGGCTGCAGGGGAAGGAGGTCAGTGCTTACTATAAACAAAGAAACCAAGCCCCCCCAAAGGTTGTCTTGGAAACTTTAGAACGATTTAAACAGCTAAATTGGTAGGACTATGATAGTAATATACTCCAGCCAAGATACAAGGCCAGCAAAGGGTCTTTGGTCTATATTAAAATCTTTACTTAAAAAAAAGTGGATGAGGGCTGCTACGATTAAAAACTGTGAGAAGGGGAAGTGGGAGAGGAATTCTCAAAGGATGCAAAAGGGATCAGCAAAGTTTTTCCAAGAGAAACAGAGCAAACAAGCCAGCAGGAAGAGCTGAGACAGGTGCCACATCCATACCCATGTGATAGCAATGATCGCAAGTTCCAATTAATTTAAATTTCAATTTCTTGGATGCTTTTAGCAGGGAAATTTATGTAGTATATTTTACTACAGATAATTCAACTTGAAAAAAAGTCCAATTTCAACAACTTCCAGAATTCAAACCAGCTCTTCCACATCCAATTATCATGTATTTAAACACAGAATTGGGAAACTTTCTTTGGCAAGATATGCAAGTTTGGGTTTCAGTTTTAAGAATTCAATGATCAATCTGCAGAAATAAGCATATAGCTCATACTGAACCAATGTTATAAAACATTTACTAAAGAAATTCTAAGGCCAGGTCAGGAAAAGTACTATTCTTGTCAAGTTATATTATAGTGAAGATACAATGATTACTCCTCGTAATCCCTAACAATTAGTGAAAACAGCAGTGGTGATCAAAAATGGAATACTATGGCTCTCATCTATTTCTTTTCTGTTTATCCTCTCCACAACTGTTTATTCTTGCTAAACCTGATTTTTAGCTAGGGTCTTGGTTCCCACAACTTTAAGTCAAACCCTGATTTGCATCAGATTTAATGAACATTCCAAAAGAGCGTGCTAGGATGTTTAGGTAGGTAAGCAACTTAATTAGAAAATATAGAAGAAATATTCTGATGTTTATGTTTTTTGTTATGTATCTTATTTCTTTTAAACATGAGCTAATACAAGAATTACCATTATTTATTAACTCATGGTCCACCACTGCTGATTATCAAGCTAGTAAAATTATGTATGTTTTGCGGCTTCATTATTCCTTATCTCACTCATTTTGTCTTATAGTTATGACATGAATGGAATGGGAAAAATAGTACTAAAGGGGTGTCGGAAATGTTGACTTTACTGCTGTGATCAATGCTAAAGGAAAACAGGCTGTATCAGTTTAATAGCATGATGATATTTTTGGTTTGCATGAGTATGGAGGTAACTGACCACAGGACTATAATACTAAGCTTTAATATTGGAGGTACCACACCCTACTTATGTTGAATAAAAAGCACCTTTCTTTCCAAAAGCTCTACCTGTCCAACAAACGCAGAGAAAGCTTTGGTACTGTCACGGCCAGCTGCTGCTGAATGGTAGAGATTCACCCATTCCCTTAGAAGATACTCTGCCTTCTCCCTCAGGCCTGGAGGGTCATCATACTCTGAGGCTTGAGAGATCCCAGAATGCATCATGAAGTTAGGGCCTCCATGAGCACGATCAATCATTGCTTCATAGTTGGATCGCACTACTTCCATCAGCTGGGGCAATCTAGTACAATAAATCCAGAGTGAAAAATCAGTCCACTCACTGTTGTGATTTCATAAATATACAGCTGGACAATTTGATTATTTAACAGAAACCACAGAGTGATGATCATTTTACTTTAGAGTTTCCAAATTTAAACCAAACTATCCTTGGTCTCTTTATATCTGCTTTAATTATGAGGACATAATATACAAATGACTGACTTTACATAAGCTACTTCCAAAAAATGTGCCCATTGAAATGGAGCTAATGCTCAGAGCCAAGGAGTAATTCAATCCTTGCTTGCCTACTATGTGCCATGCTTTCTTTATACTGTTTCTCTTAAATTTGCAACAGCTTCACTCAAGAAACAGGGTAGAGAGGGTAAGTCCACTTGCCTAAAACCAGAGTGCTTATAAGTGGCAAAGTCAACCACAGGTTTCTGACACCAACTCAGCAGTCCACTGTATACACTGCTCTACACCAGGGCCTTGCAGTTGGTTAAGGTTTCATACTTGCAGGGACAATGAGGCCTAACTAAAGTTATGTTTTAGGTAAAGCAGTTATGATAAGTAATGTTAGTAAGTCTGCACATTCATCTCCAAAACTCTTAGGAGATTGGTAAATACACATGGAAACCAAAGGATTACATCCTTACCCTTCTGGAGCGTTGCCTCTGGAATGAGCATTAATTCTCATGAGGGTTTCAATGGTATGGAACAGATCTGCCTCAGTAACATGGGCAACACTCCTTTCATCCACCAGCAGGATTTTTACCAATTGCATAGCAAATGCCACTGCCATGTAGTTTAAACCATTCTCCATGGACTGGCAACATAAGAAAGAAAACACTTAAGATAAAAATACTTCTGAGTACTTTTTTCAACTCAAGTTCAAGTTCCTTCCATACCTGTGCTAGGTGAAGATCATACTGCTGCATGTTAACCAAGTGATTACGAATCAGCAACTCCACCGCCTCCACATTATATTTATATTCATCTCGACATTCAATTAGGCACCTAGAAAAAGTCAGTATTTTATTCATAGAGACTGAACCATACTGTATCAGATAAAACAAATGCTGACTTTTATTCACTGGAATATGTTCCCAACTAAGAATGCCTTAAAAGTCAATGACGAGTGGGGTGGGGTGGTGTCTGCCTATAATCTCAGCACTCTGGAGGCAGAGGCAAGAAGATCAACATGAGTTCCAGGCCAGCCTGGGCTACGCAATAAGATCCTGTCTGAAAAAGAGCATCAACTGCAAAAAAAACACCATGCATGTTTCAAAACAGTAGGCTGAGGGGAAAGCTCAGTGATAAAGCACGTCAGCATGTAGGAGGCCATGTTCAATACCACCAAAACAAAAGTTGCTCCAAAAAACTCCAGCTAGTAATGAAGTACAATAGGCAGCCCACTTTGAGCCCAGCCAAGGTTAAGATTCCCCAGGCCTTGCTTTAAAATCCTAGGAAACAGAGGATTCAAGACATTAAAATATTGTGGTGAAATAATTGAAACAAATGACCTACAATTTATCCCCGAAACCAGGTACTGGTTTTCTATAACCATCATGGGGAAAGGCAGAGAACAGATAGAAAAACAACCATTCAACAACTCTCACTTAGAATCAGGAAACTGGAATGTCCTATTTACTTTCCAAGAAAAAGAGAAACTTCTGTGCACAAAGAAGACCAAGTATATAAAAAGTCACTCCAATAATTACCATTATTCTAAGGTGGCTACTAACCTTGTGATCTGTTTGTTGCACCATGGAGATCCATATGCCCTGCCATCCTGCAAAGCTTTCAGTACCAAGAGGTGGCACTCCCTATAGCGCAGCAATAGGTCAGCATCAGCACCACTTGTAGCATCTAATAAGCCCTCTACAGCCTGTAGGTAAAACACAGTGTTCAGAATCATGAAAAATACGGGAATCAGCCCAACTAGCCGAGTTAGAAATGGACCTCAACATAAACAACCACAAATTTTCTAAAGCCTCAAAATTATCATCTCCACTTTAACTTCTATTTAGCTTAAACTCATTTTATGTTGTTTTTCATTGTTGTATTTCTATACAGTCAATATCCAGGGTTCCCTATCTATGCTGGCTCATTCCTCAAATACATGGATCGATCTGTCCCTGAAAATCTAAACAGTTATTATTTCATAGTTTCTTCAATAACCATATTTCCTGAAGAAAAAATAAGATTTCCCACTTTACCATTCATAACTGCCACAACTACACTCTATACACTGGAGAGACATCACATACTTATACAACAGAATTTGCTTTATGGTAATTTTTAAAAATCTTAAGCATAACTACTTCAGTATGTAGATAGTGTAGATAATGGTGTGGGACACTTAAAGTCTACAAACTTAGTCTGCTGCTTCTAGAAGTAATAAGCTTAAGAACCAACCTTCTGGAGTAATCCAAGAGCAGCTATAGCATCCCGAGAGTTTCGAGATAACACTACCACCTCCAAAAGACTTCGAAGAGCCTGAGCTTGGGGGTTCATGGCCAAAGTTGGCGGAATAGCATGTAGGTGCTGCTCCAGCTCTGTGATGCACTTATCATAAATCTGAGCTACATCATCTGTTGCCCAAGCTTGCTGTTTCAGAGAAGGAAATACCAAAGAGATAAGCAAAAACTTTAAAGGTTTTCACTGGTACATGTACCTAACAAAGGTCTATTAGAATGCTTGCTCCCTTTACTTTTTCATCAAAACATTACCTCCTTCCTGAGGTATTCAGTCTTAATGCTAGTAAGTGGGGTGGTATAAGAGGTGCCTGATAGGCTTTCGTTAATCAAGTGATCAGAGAGCCCATCATCAATGAGGACAGTACCACTTGTGGCAAAAACATACATAATACACCAACTGTCAAGGCATGATCAGACAGTGTAAGAACACTATTACGACTTCTGTGATATTCCTATCAATAAGGTATTACTTCCAAGGGCTGGGGATGTAGTTCAGGGGCGGGGCACTTGCCTAGTATGCTCAAAGCCTCAGGCTGGATCCTTGGCATCACAAAAAGAATTTAATAAAAATAAATTACATTATCTAAATAGAGTCATGACACACACTGGTCAAACCAAATCAGGCCATTATAGAAAATGAGTGACTTATAATCTTCAAAAGTTGTTGAGGTAAAAGATGAGGAAATGAATTTAAATTATAAGTACAAGAAATGTTTGATTCTAAACTAGGTCTTTTATCATACATTATGTAGACAGGTTGGTGAAACTTGACTGAGTCTAAGAAGTATTTGGGAATAGAATGTTCATCTCTAATTGCCTGATTTTAATGTTGGTACTATGGTAACATGGTATGTGTCTGAAATGCCAGCCACTCAGAAGGCTGAGAAAAAGAAGAGAAATATAAACCAAAAGATTTGGGGTTAATGAGGCATCAGGCCAACAACTTACTCCCAAGATATGGTGGGGGAGTGAGGGGTAAAGATGTGGCTCAGTTGAAGAATGCTTGTCTAGAATGTACAAGGCCCTGAATTCAATCCCCATGCACCACAAAATCAACCAATCAACCAATTAATAAAAGGTTCAGGGGAAAATGTTTTCTCTGTTTTTACCTTTTTTATAAAGTGCAAAAATTTTAAAATCCTTTCCCTAAAAAACCAAAACATGAAGAAAGATAAAAGAAAAATCAAGAGAAGCCATCAAGTTACCCAGCAAATTTTCCCTAACTAAGCTGAACACTAGGCTGGGGTTAAGGCAGTTGCTCTGTACTCTCTGAGGCCCTCAGTTTGATCCCCAGCACCAGAAAAACGGGAGAAAGATGTGGCAGCCCCCTCCTGAAGCAATCCCGACAAAGCCAGCCACTGAAAACCCTATGAGGGTCACTATGAGCAGGACACAACTCCACCCAACAAGAAGCTAAACATTCAATCAATTACACGGATTTAACAAAACAATGACTTTATATGTGATGTTGATCTGATTCAAAGAAATAATAATTGAGTATATTTTTCCTGTAACTTTAGCTCTCAGGAAAAAAGTGATATATAACTGACAAGAATAAACTACGTTTTATAAAATGGTCAGTTTGGTCTAAGTGAAGTATTTTTACCTTCATGGGCTGTGCTAAAAACCCCGTGGGCTGACTTAAGTCATTCGTAGGCAAAAAGCCAGGTACATTGCGTGCAAACTCTTCATAAACAGCCAGCTGCTTTGGGTCCACACCGCCAACCTTAAGAGAAGAAAATCTACTTAGACAGGATCTACTCCACAGTTAAAGGAAACTTTTTTCAAAGTGGAAAGTTTGTACGGGGGGTAGGCACAGGGGTTCTGACAAAAGCCATTACAATAAATCCCAGCATGACTGAGCATGCATGGTCACAAACACATGGTGCAGGAGAGGGTTTCCCATTTCCCTGTTAAGTCATCCTCACTTATAAAATCATTAAAAACTCCCCCCCCAACCCCCCATTGGAAAACACCTCAGATGGAACCATGCCAGTGCAATTCTCCCTTGGTGCTGGTAAATACAATCTTGTTGGGACTAAGAAGCAACTGTGAGTAAAAACAAACACCAGAAAACATGACTAGGGAATCCCAAGTTCAGAAACACAAGCTAACAGGCATATAAACTCTTTATAGGAGCACTTACAGAAGTTGGAGAAGTGGCAGAACCTAAGCTACTTCCAAATCTGCTCTATAGGCAGTTTTAAAGTGAAATGCTACTAGAGTGAGATGCTCGTCTCAGAAACAACATTTAGTCTTGCTGTCCTAATCCCAGAGAAGAGCTGAAGCAATAACAACAAATAAAGAAAACAAAGGTGAAGCAGGGAGACAGCCCCAGTTCTCACTTTCAGCCTGATTTGCTCGGGCATCCGCTCAGCTTGATATGTTAATACAACAGGATCACAGTATCTGCGCCCTTCTTGCCTAGCATGTTTTCTCAGCTCAAATTCCTGCAAACAAAAAATGTCACTGAGGTTCTTGTTATGAGACGCTTTCTTACATTAAAAAAAACTACAACTAAAAAGGCAAATGTTAAACACTTACAGTTGCTAATCTCTTATCCATCTCAGGGCCTGCTTTTTCTACTGCAGTCTTCTGAATAAAACAGCACGCTAGTTCACAATTGTCCTGAGCTAGTTGAGCAGCTGCCTGATCCATCATTTCCCTTTGTTGTGGGGATGCAGTCTATTAGAAACAGAAACAGAAAAAAAAAGGAACGGGAAGAATAAAATTTTCAAAGTTGGATAGTAAGAAATGCAATATACCTAACAAATGCATTTCATGTTCTGGTGCTACTTATGAATTAGTATGACCTTGAAATATTCTTAACAATCCGCACCCTCATCTGTAAGAGGAAAACACCCTAAACATTTTATCAGTTTACAGTGAACATAGTGAACAATACGAAAGCAGCAAAGTGGTAAACTAAAGTTATTAACCATGACCCTTGAGACTCACAACCAAGTTACCTAAAGAGAGAATGTGCTGTGGCTCTATATGCAAAATCACTTAAATCATTCTGCAGTGTCCCACTCCAACTGCTTTAATCTAAATTCTTCATGAATAACAGAATTTAGATTGTTAGTTCACTGCATTTTTTTTAAGTCCTCCATTTCGTTGTCTTCTTGAGACACAGTATTGCTGTGTAGCCCAGGCTGTCCTGGAACTCGCTATGTATACCAGCCTGGCCTTGAACGTGTGTTGCACCTCCTGCCTCACAGTCTCCCGAGTACTGGGATTACAGGTATATGTCACCACGCCCAGCTTAAAACTTTCATTTCTTTAAACCAACAAATGTTTAGGTATTTAGTATCTGCTAAACACTGTTGAAGATACAACAATAAGCAAAGGGTCGATGTGGTGCTCTGCCTCAAAGAATTTATAATTTAAGACAACATCACCTGAATAGGGTGATTTTAAGGTTAAACAGTAATGCCCAATGCCACAGGCAAAAATCTCTGGCCAACAACCAGTAACAAGTTTCGTACTACATCAAATAACTAACTTACACGAAGAGCTGAGGCAAAACTGTTTTTCAGGTTAGTAGATATGCTCATCAGCAAAGGTTCCCTGCAAGTAATCATAGCCATTCCGGCTGTCAAGTTACGCATCATGTGATGGGCTGCTATTCGCATTCGAGATTCCTCAGAATCCAAGGCAAAATCCTTTCGGACTATTTGCTCACAGGTGGTCATGGCAATCTTAATTGACCGATCCACTACAGGATGGACCAGCTCCTGGACAGCTCGTTCAATTGCTTGCCGCACACACTGCTTCAACTGTGGATGTGCCTGAAACAAAGGAATCTAGGGACAAACACACACACACACAAATCAAGTCAACAGCTTGTTTAAATAAGACAACTCAATTTCTATCAGCAATCATACCAAAATTTTAGAATTACTTCAAGATTAACAGAAACTACAGATTTCTACTTAACCATAGAAACCCTCAGGAAACAGAAGCTGGGGTGCACAGAGAAGGAAAAGTATTCAGTGTATCTTGTGATCCATGATAACAAGTACGACATTTTTTTGTTTTTTTGTCACTTCCTAGGTTAAAATTATGGCTAAAGCACTTGTTAAAAAAGCGAGTCCTCTTATTAGTTTGGAAAAAATAAGTTTACAGTTATATGGCTACCCACATAAAAGAAGTATTCCCACAAATAATTCTTCAAAACATCAAGCATTTTATAGTGCCCGAGGAGATCTCTTGCTTTATCAGATAGACTGTTCCAAATCTTTTATCTCTGGCATAAACTGTAATATTCACTTGGGTTTCTTTAACATTGATTTTGTGTTAAAAAAAAAAAAAAGAATTTCAAATACTCATACTGAACATATAATATCCAAATTACCTGCCATCTTACAAAGAGGAATCATAAATTTTAGATCTAGGTCTCCACTCACACCTCATCCTCCACTTCAGGAAAAAGGAGTAAAGGGGAAGTGAGAGAAGGGTAATATGGTCTCTTTAAATTCTATTTCTTTTAAGATAAAAGTTCACTGTATTAATAACAATCTTGCAGCTGTGAACAGTTGGGCTTCTGAAAAGCCAAGAACAATGAGAACTCCAAGCGTCTGACTGAATTAAAGAAGTACTAAGTCAGGCGTGGCGGCATATGCCTGTAATCCGAGCACTCGGGAGGCTGAGGCAGGAGGATTGAGAGTTCGAGGCCAGCCAGGGCTACATAGCAAGGTACTCCCTCAATACAACAAAAACCAACCCTAAGCAGAATAATAGTCTTAGGATAATAAGTAATAAATTACCAACCTGAATGCACAAAATAAATACTACCTTTAGATAAAGGAAAAGGTATTGAAAAAGGTTATCTTAGATGAATTAAGTTGACAAAAACTCCTGGAATCAAGCCACTACAATATAATTAAAAATATTAAGTCTCACACTTCAAGACCCCCAACCTGGAAATTTTACATACAAAGCTCAGCTCAGATCCAACTATCTGCAAAAATAAATTGCTTAATACAAGGCCCAAATGACATGACAATGAAAGCTAAAGCAAAAAGCTACATATGCATTAAGGCTCTTTTGACTTGTGTCCGAATTATCCAAGACTGGGATTTTACTGTTGGCTTAATTATTGCGAGTTGAGATAAGAGGAAATCAGTAGGAACACTACTCACTTAAGACTTTTTTTTTTTTCTTTGAGACAGAGTCTTGCTGTGTAGCCCAAGCTGGCCTGGAACTTGCTATGCAAACCATGTTGGCCACAAACTTTCATCAATCCTCCTGCCTTAGCCTCCAGAGTGCTAGGATTACAGGCGTACGCCACCACGCCTGGCTAAGACTATTTTTAAGAGAAGAAAAACAAATCTCAGCTGTATTACATAGCAGTTACAAGTCCTTACTCTCTCTGATAAAAGCCTACTAATCCTAAGGGAAGGGGGAAGTGGAAGGGAAGGTGACTGAGCAGTTCACTTGGTCACAAACAAGTAGCTGGGAGAATGGAGTAGTATCTGCTTACCGTTGGGTTTAGAGTGATATGCGGTGCCAGGCCCGCAAGGGAATAGACGTTGATGTCATGGTAGCTGTACTGCGGCTGTGGTGGAACCGTGGCTGTACAGGTTGTGCTGGTAGCTGGTGTTGTAGAAGTTGCTAAAAATAAAGTGAAAGGTAAAAAGAACACATTTGTTGACTTTATATCAAAATTAGCTGAATGTTAAGTGGTGATTATCTGATTAAACTAACTGAATTAGTCTCTTAGGATGAAAAAATGTCTTAGATCTTATCTTTCCCATCCAGAAAAGGAAATCCTATCATATGAGAGATGTGAACAAAGCATATAAACCTGTGTCACTGGTAGTGATCCCTAGCACAGAAATCAATGGATCGGTCAAGCTATATTAATCAGCCTAAACTCTGCAGGTTTAGTCAATATTACAGCGGTTGCCTGCAGCCATACCTTTGTGGCGTTTGACCCCGTCAGATCTGAGAAGCTAAGCACAGTCGAGCCTGGTTAGTACTTGGATGGGAGACCATCTGGGAATATCAGGTGCTGCAGGCTTGGGAGAAGGATCTGGCAGCCCACCCCCCAAAAATAATCTGCCACTGAAAACGTTACGAATAGCAGAAAAGCACTGACAATGGTGTTGGTATGGCACAATGTCAGGTAGTGTTTTGTTGGCTGTACACAGTCACTTAGTCAGACCTGACTCGACAGCACCTAACAACATTTTTAATCTAGCTGTTTCCAGGTTTACCTGGAAATTCTTACCTTTCAAGAGAGAAAAAAATAAAGCTGGCTGAGTCTACCTACACTTCACAATCACTCAACATTCCTCCTATCTTAACATTCCTATCTTCACACCTCTAATCATCTTAATGCAGATAAAATAATGTTCCCTGGCAGGTCTACCTGGTCTGGTAAGCCCCTGGCTTTGAAGAATAACACAGGCTATTATGTCATGCAAATATTCTTAGACTTCAACCTAGGTTAAGAAATAAAATGGCCTGGTTAGGAAACATGGAACAACTGATTAAATCACTTTTAGTTACGTTTATTGCATGGGGCCAGGAGCACTGATGCACACTTGTAATCCCCGTGACCATGAAGGTGGAGGCAGGAGGATCATAGGTTTGAGGCCAGAGGCAGCCTACATAATGTGCGAGACCCTGACTGGAGGAAAAAGAAAGGAAAAAAAAAAAAAAAAAAAAAAAAAAAAAAAAAAAAAAAAAAAAAAAAAAAAAAAAAAAAAAAAAAAAAAAAAAAAAAAAAGGCTGGAGGTACAGCCCAGTGGTAGAGCACTAGTAAAGTATTTGCAAGGCCCTAAATTCAAATCCCAAGCACTGCCCCCAAAATTGGTAATTATAAAAAATATATGTACCTTAGATAGATTGCTGGAATAGAATCTAATAAGGCAAGACTACACTTAGTCATTACTTTTACTTGATAATTTAGAAAGCTAACCGAAAATGTACATAAAATTTCAGCACACTCTGAGGAACAATTGTAGCTCACTTATATACAAAGATATACGACTTGAGAGAACCTTCTGGTTAACAGAAGGTTAGACTAAATGTCACACTTACTTGTTGTTGTGATGGGAGGGAGTTCTTCTGGCTGCTTGACATCTTTCTTTGGAGCAGAGAGCTGCTCATCTAAGTTCTTTAGACGATCTTTATCCTTTAGTAGGTTTCCAGGCTTTAGTTCATTAATGTCTAATGCAAGGTTCTTACAGAGCACCTCTATCTCAAACTTCAAGTTCAACTGCATAATTCCAATATTTGATTAGAATGTGAAGGGAAAAATTAGTTTTATTCATAATATATTCTACTCTCAACCCAATTGTTACAGTGCTTCCCCCCAAAATAGTCCGCCTTTACTGTAAATTTTAATAAAGTGGAACCAGAGAATGTTCCAAATGATAAAGAAGCAACAAATTTACCTTCAAGTCATGTTCCTGGTGTAGTTCCGCTAATACATTCATAATTGCCATTGTCCAAGGGTTTGGTGGCCTAAAAACCTAAAGAAAAACTACTATGTTAAGCTGGGTCCAAAATTCAACCTTTAATTTGAATAATTTAAAACACTTCAACATTTAACCTTAGATGACCATACTGAAACCCTTAGCCTTCTCACCTATAGCAAATTTCAGAAAAATACCAGACTCAGTTTGATAATTTCACCTAGCTTCACAGATTGAAAACCTAAGGCCCACCAAGGAAAACTTACTGAGCTAGCTTTCTGTGCCTAAGAACTTAAGATATAGTCTTTTGGATGCGGAACTAAAATAATCCAACTCATACAAATTGTTGTTGCTGGGTGCCATCAAGTTGTGTCTGACTCATAGCAACCCTATGTCCAAGAGAAGAAACACTCCCCAACACTGTGCCATGCCCGGCACTACTGTCAGTGCTTCTCTGTTAGTCATAGGGTTTTCAATAGTGGATTGTTTTGGGAGTGAGTTGTCAGGTCATTCTCCTTCTTACAAATTAGCCATGAATAAAATATTAAAATTTACTCACCACACTACGAATGCTGGACTCTAAGACTTTGGCAACAAAAGGCACTACATAGAGCAACTCTTGTTGTCCTTTAACATAAGCCTCTAGCAGCAAAGATTTCACATCTAAGTCCTAGAATTAAAAAAAAAAAAGAATTTTCAAAAGCTGAGGATTTGCTCCAAAAGCTTTTAAGATACAAAGAAAGGCATCTCATTAAGCTCATACGTAAGCTAAGACTCAACATAGTATCTGACTCTTGCCTTAGAAAAAAAGAAGAGATGACAATCACATAATGCTGGCTTTTCTTTCTTCTAGAAGACCATAGACATAGAATCAGAAATTAAAACATGGGCCAAAATCTTACCAAAAATCCAATAATCATTAACTCCCCAAAGTCAAGACTTTTAGATATAATATACTGTATGAATATTCTCAAACTATACATGAATCTTTAATTGAAACTCACAGTGTGTAAGATGGGTTTATTTTTAGCTAATGTGATCATTCCCAGCCAATGTCCCAAGTTCTTCAGCAAAGAACGATCTGAGAAATTGGCCGCAGCTTTATCAGAGGTCAGGAGCACCTGAAATAATGCAGGATTTAAAAAGAGAGAAAACTGTCAACTCAATGTTTAAGAATTCCACTGTCCTGTTCTAAAAAACAATTTGGAGAGCATGTCTAAAGTAGGCGTATTACATGCATTGCAGTGATATTACTTTGCTGTGTTCCTAAGCAAATAGTGACAATTTTACCTTTAAAAAAAAGTCTTTTATGGGGCTGGAGATGCAGCTCAGTGATAGAACACTTTGCCTAGCATGTCCAAAGCCCTGAGGCTGGATCCTCCATATGGTAAAATGAATGGACAAAATGAATGAATGAGTAAATAAATGACAAGATCCTAAATTTTGCTTCAAAATATGTGGGAACATTCATGTTTTTATTAGATAACAAAAGCTGAAGGTAGTCATGTTCCTTAGCGCCGTAAAGCAACAGCAGAATAGCACAAGTCAGCCGTGCAACAGAAAGGGCCAGGAATTCTTTTGCACTACAGCGTAGCCAAGAATGGGGAAATTCCCATCCATTGGTTTAAATATAGTGCTGGTTCCTAAGTCAGTTCCAAGGTTTTCAGGCAAGAATAATCACAGTTGTATTCTGGTTTATGGGTTTACAGCCATACCACCCTGGCATCTGATCCCACCTGATTTTGGCAGTTAAGCAGGGTTGGACCTGGTTAATACTTGGATGGGAGACTGTCTGGGAATACTGGGTGCTGTAGGCTAGGAAGAAGGACCGGGCATCCCACTCCCTAAACAATCAGCCATGGAAAACTCTATGAATAGCAGAGAAGCACTGACATAGTGCTGGGCAAGGCAGAGTGTTGGGCAGTGCTTCATCTGTTGTACATGGGGTAGCTATGAGTTGGACACAACTCGATGGCATCTAACATCATCATCATCATTCTGGTTTATATTGTTTCCTTAAAAACCCTTTTCATCCTAAACAAAAAAGTGATGGGCCAAGCACGGTGGTGCACACTTGTAATCCTAGTAACACAGGAGGCAGAGGCAGGGGGATCGCAAGTTTGAGGCCACAGGTAACCTGTATAACTTAGCAAGACTATCTCAAACAATGAAAAAAATAGGCTGGGGTGCAGCTCACTTTGCAGCACTAGGTGCAAAGCCCTAGGTTCAAACCCCAAGGACTGTGATTAAAAAAACACTTGAATTTTAATGGAACAAATATAAAGTGCAGAGAACCCTAGACAAAAGTTATTCCACGAATAGGTCTAGCGTCTAGTGATATCTGGCACCTGATTAACAGAAGATACAAATTAAAACATTTATTATTACATTGTTTATAATAGTTGTAGTGATGAACAACCTCAAAATTCAGGAGCCATACACACCCATACACTGCTTTTTTTTAAACAGGAAAAAGAATTTTAATTAATCTTAAATGACAGTGTATGCAATGATGTGTTATAACCTGACATTTGTTTTCCTTTTGTATTTCCAGAGTTCCATCTTCTATTTTGTTTTCTCTTCTTTGCTTCTCTAGGTAGTCCTCCCTCCTCTTATACAATGGTTTTCTATAAAACTTATTTTTTAAAAAACAGAGTAAAAAACTAAACATATTTTAAATAAAATCTAGAAAGAATAAATAAGTTGAAAAGACAGTGATGCCATATACAAGCTAAGGGTTACTATTTGGTTTGTTGTAATAGTTAGATTCTAATGTCACACATGGAAAGATTAAAAATTCAGAAAAACGATTCCGTCCAATGTAAACAATATAGAGGGTTATACCTAAGTTTAAATTCTTCATGAAATTCCACATTTGAAACAAAACCTAGAGCAATTTCCATAGATACCTAATAGACACAATATATAGGGGGAAAGAGCAAACCACTAGAGGCAGGCGCAGTGGCGCATGCCTGTAATCCCAGTGTCTTGGAGGCGGAGGCAGGAGGATCACAAGTTCAAGACCAGAGGCAGTCTGTGTAATTTAGCGAGACCCTGTCTCAAAAAGTAAAAAAAATAGGCTGAGGGTGCAGCTCAGTGGCCCAGCACTTGCAGGGCATGCAAGCGCAAGGCCCTGGGTTCAACTCCCATTACCACCAAAAAAAAAAAACCAACCAACCAAACAACAACAACAACAACAAAAAAAAAACAACAAAACCCCCCCCACACACAAAACCACTGTCCCAAATTCTACCTACATAATCAAGTATTTTCCAGTTCAAAGCAGTAATTAAAGAAAATTCAAGAACCAACTCTTACTTTGATGTTTCTGTAGGTCTCATTCAGAACCATCTTGTTAAATTCAGGATTCTTTAGTGTGTCAAGGAAGTTTGAATACAGGCTGTGAAAATTTGGCTCAATACTGACTCTTTTCATAACTAGGTATTGTGAAACCCAAGGCATAAACTCTTCTTTCACAGTTTCTTTTAGCTCTTCAACCTAGTCAAACAGGACACAAGAAACACAGAGTTACATTAAGATAAAATAAGGTTTGATTTCCGTGAATCATACTACAGCATGAGGCTCTTTGCAAAATCGACACAGTGCTAACGCACCGTACTTCATCTTTTTCTCATGACAGATAGATGCTATGTAGTACGGTATGTTCGATTCTAAAATAGTTTAGGATTAGTTGCTTCTCAAATTTTGACAGATTAGGATTACAACATCTATAATCACTTTCAATTTAAAATTATAAAACATGTAGTCCCTGCCACTACTGGTTCCCCATCCAATCTCATATTACCAATCTATAAGCTGCCACAACAGAAATAATACTAGAACTATGTTTTCCTAAATTTTCATCTCTAAGAATCATCTATAAGCCAGGCATGGTGGTACACCCATGGATTCCCAGCACTGGGGAGGATGCGGCAGGAGGATGACAAGTTTGAGGCCAGCCTAGGATACACAGCAAAATCGTATATCTAAAAAAGGTTAAAAAGTAAAAGCCTCAACACATTCGGGAAAAGAGGAGTAGGTATTTATAAACTATGACATCATGCTCACCTTCTGTGTCATATTTGACTGTGAGAGATTGTTGAAGATAAAGGCAATTTTCTCTTGGATATTTTCTGGGGGCTCCACAATTCTCTCAGTTTGATCTGTTGCCACAAGCAACGTATCTATATTTGTAGTATTGATGGAAGGCTAAAGTAATAATAAAGTATAAATGGTAAATAAGTTGAGATGCTTCCTTGGAAAATCCCAGAAAAAGCTATATAGAGAGATTCCATTAGTATGAAAAATACACATGGTATGACTGCACTGGCAGTATAGACAAAAATATATACTGAACAGGGAGGGGATATATGAAGTTAGAAATGCTAGTCTTTATACTAGAATTCAAATATATGCTCACTATTGGATATATCATAACATTAACAACAGATTTTGGGGGGTGTGGGGGAAACAACTTACTGGCACATCTTTCTTGAAGCTGACTCCAGTTGGCCTGGTGACTGTAACCGTTTTAGCAACAGTGGTGGTTGTAGAAGTGGTTACCATAGTGTTAACCTGACCAGCAAGAGGAGCTTTTGCTGGAACCTGGGCCTGGGCCTGGGCCTGAGCCAATGCAATACTTCCAGGGGTTGTGATAGAGCCCTGCATTTTCACAGGAGGATCTCTAGACTGTTGTCCATACTCGATATACTATAAGGGCAAACAGAGGGACAAACATTGAGTTCTTAATGGAAATAAACATTTTTGAATTATATATATGCCCCTACTTGTAAGAGGGTAAAAATAATCTCAGAGTACTCTTCTAGTCCGTCCATCTCCCTTAATCCTGTGTCATCCTGACACTAATACATAAGTGGATATCATGGGCTCTTGCAAAGATTAATATAGTGACATATTTATTAGAGACCCAGCCTAGACAAACCACACAAAAAAGCAGCCCTTCATAAATATAAAATTGAAAATTCTTCAAAATTTATATAGAAAATGAATCTTTTATTATTGAATACTGATGAGAAATATAAGGCCTACAGTGTGAACTGAATCTCAATAAAGCTGTTAAAACAAAATAGAAAAGTACCAAATACCGCCAAGCCAACTGTAGGGCAAACAGTATCATAAAGGACATTATAGGGCAGTTTTTTATGTTTCAAAGACCAATAAATCTCTTTCTCTAAACACAAACTAGAGGGCTGACATAGGGTTCTTTATGCTGCTTCAACAGTCTATACTGGCAACACTAAAATTCTATACATATAACTAAAATAATTTTTAAGCCAGGCATCATGGTGCACACACTTGTAATCCCAGCAACTCAGAAGGCTGAGGCAGGAAGATTTCAAGTTTGAGGCCAGAGGCAGTCTTGTATTATTTAGCGAGACCCTGTCTCAAAATAAAAAATAAGCAGATGGTGGATGGGGTGCAATTCAGCAGTGGATCACTTGCCTAGCATGCGTGAGGCCCTCAGTTAATCCTGAAGCACCAAAAATAAATAAATAAATAAATAAATAAATAAAATCTTTTGACTGAACATCAAAACCACTGCTTAGAAAAGTTAAAGCAGCTATATATGGTGGCACACACCTATAATCCCAGTGACTTAGGAGGCAGAAGTAGGAAGATTCTGAGTTCCAGGGCAGAGGCAACCTGCATTATTAATTTAGCAAGACCCTGGGTACAACTCTCAAGTACTGGGCGAGAGGGGCTTTGTTAAAGCAAGAATGACATTTTCTCATGTTCTATTAGTAAGCGGCAAAGTGAACAATGAGCAATAAGTATATCTAGACCATGTCCATCACTAAGGAATGTTAATGCCATTCCTAATTTCAAGACAAATCAAAATAGATAAACTCTTCTAGTACTAGACAGGTATTAGTACTGAGGACACTTACCTCCTGTAAATGATGTGGAAACTGCATAAAGTGACTGATAGAAGCCAAGTGCTGACAATACTGGGGATAGTCCTTCAATCTGCCAATAAAAACATTGATTTGTTCACTCATCTTTTCATATGAAAACAGAAAAAACTTTTATTGAGACACCAGTATCCCATTCCATCTATGAATGCCTGTAGCCCACTGTGACGTCCAATCCTGTCAGATGTCAGAAGCTAAGCAGGGTTGGGCCCGGTTAGTACTTGGATGGGAGACCGCCTGGGACCAGGTGCTATAGGCTTGGGAGAAGGACCTCGCAACCCACTCCCAAAATCAGTCTGCCATTGAAAACCCGATGAACAGCAGAGAATCACTGACAACAGTGTTTCATCAGTTGTACGTAGGGTTGCTATGAGTCGGACCCTGACTCAACAGCACCTAACAACAACAATCTATAAATACCTAATCTGAATAGAATGCCAAAGGCAAGAACACTGAAGCGGTGGGGAAAAGAACTTGCAAACTTCACTCTTTCTACATTAGAAAATAAAACATTCCCTTTACTTTCTAAAGGCCATATTTTACTTAAGACTAAAACAAGGGGTTAGGTGTATAGCTCAGTGGTAGAGTGTGTGCTAAGCACTAGGCTCTGGGTTAGATCCTTAGCATCAAAATGAAAACAAAACAAAACAACCCACAAATAAATAAATAAAATTAAAATAAATCACTACAGCTACTGTATAGAAACAACTCACATTTCCACCAACAGGTAAATGGGAAAATAATTTGCAGTCAACCCAAACACTATACTACTACTCAAGCAATAAAAGGAAAAAAAGTTCTAAAACATTAGTAACAGGAATAAATCCCAAAAATGTAAAGTGGGCTGAGGGTGCAGCTCAGTGGTCCAGCACTTGCAGAGCATGCAAGCGCAAGGTCCTGGGTTCAAACCCCAGAACCGGAAAAAAAAAAAAAGAGTAAAGCGAATGAAGCTACAAAGTACATGATTCCATTTAAGTGACATGACACTCAAGAAACACCTGAGAGATGGAACTAGAGAGATCAGTAATTATCAGAGTTTGGCAATAAGGAGAAACGATGAAATACAGAGGGAAACAAGAGAACTTCCTGAGGCAGGGTGATGGAAATATTCAGTATCCTGACTGTTATAGTTAAATGAAGGTATAAATTAGTCAAAACTCTAAGAACTGTACACCTAGGAGGGATAACTTTACTTAACATAATCTCAATATAAAAGGAGAAAAGAGACCTTATCCCATTAGTTTTTCTGTCACATATTTGACAATTTTAATGAGTTGTTTTCAATCCATCCTCTTTTACCTCATATGCAGTCATTGTATGATTTTGTTAGTATATATAATTATGAAGCCTGGTGCCCAGTGGTTGATGATAGTTATTGCTCTATTAAAAAAAGAGAAACCTCCCAACATTCAGAATGTTGGGGCAGGAGGATAACACCTTGAGACCAAGATCCTGTCAGACACCAAGGACCAAGACCAAGGGAGGTAGGTGAAGTAGCTTCACAGGAAAACATCCACTCACCTATTTTTAAATCTATCTAGTGCAGCAATCCCGAAATAATACATTTTGGATCCAAAAGGCTTGCGTAAGGCTTCAAGAACATATCGCAGGGCCAGACCCAGTGCCATGTAAGTAACCAGTCCTTTTTCAATTATGCCACCAAACAGGCAAGCTGTTATATGTAACTCTTTATCAGGGTACTGGGGGAAAAACCGGTATTCTTCAAACAAGTTTCTTAGCATACAGTTAAATACTTCTCGTTCCCTTTTTATAGTAGAATCTTTAAATCTCTGCAGCATCTCTAATACCTAGAAAAGCAAGACAAATACAAATGGGTACATGAAACTGTTACTAAGAATTTTCTTCAAATATTAATAGCAGACTTGTTAAGCAAAATATTTACCAATAAACAGTGTGAGATAAACATTAAGATTTCAACAGATACATGAACCGGGCATTGTGGTTCATGCCTGCAATCCCATTGACTCAGAAGGCAAAGGCAGGAGGATTGCCAAGTTCAAGGCCAGCGGTAGCCTGCGTAACTTAGCAAGACCTTGGCTTAAAACAAAAGTAAAACATGGGCTGAGGGTGCAACTCAGTGGTAGAGTGCTTGCAAAGCAAGCATGAGGCCCTGGGTTCAATCCCCCAGTACTGGAGGAGCAGGGAGAATGAGGGACATAGAGATATATTAAAACACTTTGAGTAGAATTTCAACAAGCTTTGAAAAGGGTGGTTACTTAAGATTTATCTAAACAATGAATACCTAGGAATCCTAAACACTTACCTCATCAACAGACATGGTTGGATGTGGTGGGTGATTATATATTCGCTGGAAATAGCTGTTTGCTTCATCATCTATCTCTTTACTAAAGTGCTGATTTGCCTCTGGCCACACCTGAGACAAGTCCGCTGTTGGAAATAAAAAAGCAATCAGTATGCATTTAATTTTTTCTTCAATTCCCCCATACAACACAGAGAGCCAGAGAGACCAATATAGTTCTCTTTGGGAAAAAAATTAAGAAACTGAAGATCAAAGTATTAAATAGTAAAGTTTCAATATTAAGGTTTTCTAGGCAGACATAAAAGAGTTTTAGTAAACTGCCTTTAATACTTAATATCTCCTTCATCAGGACTTATTACAATAAGAAAGTTCACTATACCGAAACTCCTCTAACATTTACTCTTAATACAACTCACTCAAAGTTAACAAGCCTTTACTACTTTATAGCAAAAGATCTTAAACATGTAAGAATTATTAATGCGGCCAGGCGCGGTGGCACACGCCTGTAATAACAACAACTCAGGAAGCAGAAGCAGGAAGATTGCAGATTTGAGAACAGATGCAGCCTGTATTAACTTAGCAAGACCTTATCCCAAGATATAAAGTAGAAGCAGGGCGGTAGAGCACTTGCAAAATAATACACAAGGCCCTGGGTTCAACACTCTAGTACCACCACCAGGAAAACAAAAACAAAAACAAAACAAACCAAAAAAAAAACCCAATGTGCATACCACACTAATATAAACACAAAGCATGCTACAAAACATAACACTCAGACAAGCCTTTCACACTAACATTTCCAAGTCAGCTGGTATACTTTGAATTTCTTTTGCTTGTTTATTTCATTCTTTTGTTATTCTGAGACAGGATCCCACTATGTAACCTGGGCTGGCCTTGAACTTAATACGTAGCTCAGGCAAGCAGCCACTAATAATCTTCCTGCCTCTGCCTCCTGAGTGCTGGGATTACAGGTGTGCATCAGCATGCCTGGTCCTTACTTTCAATCATTGTATCACAGATATTAGTTTCAGTTTTAAGTAAGCCATATCAGTCAATGTGCCTATGGATGTATGTAACAACAAAAGACTGCTCTTGACTAATGCTCTTGATAGTATTACTAAGGAGGTAAAACTTTAAAAATTGGTCTAAAATTATACTTGTCAATATTTATGAAATATAAGACCATATGTATTATAACACTATGACCTTAAAATATGTAGCTATTTACTTTGTAAACTTGACAGGCTAGAAACAGAAATGTGAAATTCTCCTGGCTGCTCCTGACTTGCTAAAAGCCAATACTACATTGAAAGTCCTTTCTCTTTCCCATACCTACTATTTACTTGAAGACAACATGCTAAGGATATTAGCTATTATTAACCGTAACTTTGTTTCTAGCAACCCAGAGCAAAGGTGGAGTGTTATCTCTAGTTTTTATTTTAATAATTCAAATTCATGAATTTATTTTAATTGGTATAGGGCACACATCAACATATGGCTCTATTAATATATTAAGATAACTCAATGATTTTGTTCATGTAACTCTAAGGACAATCAATCAAAAAGACAATAAAATTTTTTATATGCATCAATCATACTTCACAGTCACAGACAACACTACCACTTACAAGGTTTCATCTTACTCTGCTGGAATGTAGGCTGGTTGAGTCCAGAGGTGCCCAGTTTCCTCTGTACAAAAGGGTCGTTATTCACTGCAGGAAGTCCAAGAGCCCCCGTTCCTATACCAGTCAGGCTGCCTGTGCCAAGACCACCCACTGGAGAGAATGAAGGTAGCCAGAAATTCTATTATTATTTACATTGTTGACTTTATTCACATCTTAGATGTTAGTTCTTTCTTGTTTATTTATGGTATTTTTTTGAGCCAGGGTCTTGCGTTATGGCCTAAGCTGGTCTTGAACACCCATCAATTCTGCCTCCCGCGTGCTGAGATTACAAAGATGTGCAATCATATTCAGCTTGTAAATTTTCCCCCCCAGTACTGGGGGAACTGAATCCAGGGCCTCATGCATACTCTGCAAGGGCTCTACCACTGAGTTGCACCCCCCAGAACATTTCTTTATTTTGTATTTTCAGTCAGGGTCTTGCTAAATTACACAGGCTAACTCTGGCCGTGAACCTGTGATCCGAATGCCTCCACCTCCCAAGTGGCTGGGATCATAGGTATACACCACTGCACCTGGCTCTGGTTTTTCAGTTCTTATTTTAAAAGTCAGGTTCTTTATTAATTCTACAGATGTTCTTTATTAATTCTACTCAATTTTGAAGAGAATTTAAACTACTTAAGAGCAGATAAAATGGATAATGCCAAAATTTCTTCAGCATTAAGATTTTATTAGTTCATTTATACTCACTTTTTTTTTTTTTTTTTTTTTTGGTGGAACTTCCAGGGCCTCGCATTTGCATGCTCTACCAAGTGCTGGACCACTGAGCTGCACCCCCAGCCCATTTTTTTACTTTTTGAGACAGGGTCTGGCTAAGTTACTCAGGGTGCCTCTGTCTCGAACTTGTGATCCTCCTGCCTCAGCCTCCCCGAGCCGCTGAGATTATAGACATGTGCCACCAATGCTCGGCTATACTCACTCTTGAATGTGCAATTTTTTAAAAATATACATTCTCAAAGCACATACCAGCATAACCAAGATAGTAAAAATAAGAGCAGCTGGCTTATCACAATAACTAAAATTAGAGAATTTCATGCTATCATCGTACAGTTATTGTGAGTCAACTCTGGCAAAAAGAATCTTCCAGTAGTTAGATCTTTGGTAGAAATCCTTAGTACAGTACTTTGAATGAATCATCAGGTCTAGAGCAATACTCCAGCAGTACTGACTAGGTTACAGAATTCTTACACTTCAATATCCCCATGTATACCTTGAACAAGGCTAAAGAGGAGTGGGTACAAGCAAAAATAAATAAATAACCCCTAGTTCAATAAAAGTTATAAGCCACAAATATTTGGGAGTGGGGACTAAAAAAGTATTAGGTATGCATTACCATTTGCAAGGTGGGTGAAGTGCAGTAAGTCACATAGAACATATGCTTGAATCTGATATGTATAATATTTTCTACCTTTATTATACCAATCTGGAGTGATTCGTAAAGCTGAGTTCTAGATCTAAGCCCTTTCAAATATATGATTGGAGCTGGGGATATAACTCAGAGGTGGAATACACTCTTAACATCCAAGAGGCTCAGGGTTAAATCCCCAGCAACAAACAATAACACAATATAAAATAAAATAGGTGATCAACAAACACATTACATATATTATCATCCAGTAATATAGAACATATTATCATCTAGTAATACAGAATCCTTACTGAATAACTCAACCAACTTTGTTGTTGTTAGGTGCCATTGAATTGGGTCCAACTCACAGTGACCCTACGTACAACAGGCAAAACACTACCTGACATTGTGCCATGCCTGACCCTATTGTCAGTGCTTCTCTGCTATCCATAGGTGTTTCAATGGCTGATTGTTTTGGGAGTGGGCTGCTGGGTTCTCCTCCCAAATCTCCAGCACCCAGTATTTCCAGGTAGTTGTCCCATGCAAGGACTAACGAGGTCCAACCCTGCTTAGCTGCCAACATCTGACAAGATCAGATGCCAGGGTGGTGTGGCTGTAGATCAATCACGTTACAACTACAAATATCTTAATTCTTTATTCCCATTAGACTGAACTAAATGTAACAACAGTGTATTTTCCTCTTCCCAACTTGGGAGGCTGACACAGCTTTCACAATTTCACTTAAGTAGCTTTCCTTTACTACAGTCACTCCAAACCCCTTACCATACAGTAAGGCATAATGAAATTTATAAATAATCCATTCCCACATCCCAACTCCCCCTTACCTGGAAGCTGTGATGAAAGTCCTCCAATACCACTGAATGCAGTTGTTTGATTTGGGGTTGAAAGAGGTGGAAATGCTTTTGCTGGTGACTGAGGGGTACTGAATGCCGAACCCAAATTTGGAGGAAAACCCTGCATACTCTGGGTGTGAGGGGCAGCTGAACCACCTATACTAAGAGATGCCATTCCAGCAAGAGGGTCAATCTAAAGAAAAACATTATAAAATGTATTAAACATGTTTTAAGGAAAGGCAAGCATGACACAGGTAAAGCAATCTTTAGCAATGGCTCTTCATACTCTAAAAAAAAAAAAAAAAAAAAAACCTCAAAACCCATATGATCGTGATAATACTTAATTCCCAAAATCAAGTCTGTTAATCATTTTTTGTACAATATGAGAGTTAGCCCCTGCTAAAATGTACCAGAGCTATAAAAGAGGGCTATAAAACTTCAAGAAACAACTTATGATAAATTGCCCTATTGCTACACTACTAAGCAAATGGTAATGACATGGGGCAGGTATTACATTAAGTCATTGCAATTTCCAGTACATCACTTTAAAACAGAGGTAATCTATCAAACTAAATTATTTCACTTTCAACTCAGTAAAAATATTAGAAATAAATAAATCATCCAGTCAGAACATATACTCCAAATTTTAGAATCTTCAGGATTAGAGAAAATATCTCTGATTTTTACAACACATTAACAAAAACAAGGTATGATATTCAAAAGATTTTTGAAAATCCAAGACTTTTTAAAATATCTAGTAACTGTACTTCCAAGCATTTTAGTTTGTGGCACTACTTCATACCTTCATGAGTATAGGAAATGACAAGCAAATGCCTTTTAGAAAGTAGACACTGAAGAATCACTAAGTGCCTTTCTCTCCTTAAACCCCAATCTGCCATTCAGTGCATCTGGAAACAGAAGTGGAGTATGTTGCTCCCAAAGAGAATGGGGTGGTCGATGTCAGGGAGTAACTTAAATGTACCTTGTTTTTAAAAGAGCAGTTCAGTTGAGAGCTGAAGAGCCCCAGTTATAACAAGTCGTTATGCTCTAGTACTGTTGCTTGGCCCGTGAAGCTACAAACAAGACACATCAGATTCAAAGGCAGTGCTTATTTCTCAAGATTGTAAGTATTTCTAATTTTAAAAAGAAACCCTTTTCATTTCATTTACCTAAATAAGTGGTTTTGTATCTTTTCTCTCAGAGTCATGTTCTATTTGATGATTAAAATCTAGTCTCAACTACAATGTCTAATGATGAATCACCTTTACAATGTAACTGAATGCTACACATGCAGATATCTAAAATGTAACAAACTCAGTTTATAATAATGATGGAGAAGCTTAGTCTATTCTGAGTCTATGAACAAATGTAGACATACCAATTGTAATATACATTTACCTGCACAGGAGAAATGGCATCTAAGCTGCTAGCACTAGGAGGGCGTCCTTTTGGCATAACCCCAGGTGGTGGCTGTCTGGCCTTATTCATAACATTACTGCAATTGGCTACCATGGTGAGGATGGTCTCTGATAACTCCTGAGAAACACTTCTAAAAGCAAAAGAAAAATGAAAAATACTGTTATTTCCCAGAACATCTAAATTGGTTCAGTTTGATTTGCTAATGAAGAAAACTTGTTAGAAAATAAGGATAACCTTCTGTCATATCCTGACCTCCTTCTGCACCTGTCATTCATCACTGGGATTTCTCAAAACACTGGTGTACCTTAACGTTCTCAAAAATTATATCCAAACTAAAACACTGTATCAAACTAAGTAGGCAAGCAATTTTAATATTAATGTATCATAGTCAAAGAAAACACACTTATAATACACAGCTAAAAACACCACATACATAGCAAAATACATTTAGTAAGCACAGAAAAAAGTGATTGACATCTACTGGATAAAGGTTTGTCAGGTTAACTCACTTTCCTACCTTAGGGTGTTAATACTACTTCATGAAACTATGAAACCCCTTGTAATCAGAAACCTATATAAACTTGATACTGTTTTAAGTATGTCCTCCTGAATAAAGAATTTTACTAGTGACACTGATAAGAGAAAAATGAGTGTGGTAATCCACACCTGTAATCCTACCCCTTGGTAGGCTGAGGCAGGATGATAGAAAGTTCAAGGCTAGGCTGGGCTACATAGTGAATTTGAGGCCATCTTGGGTGACATAGCCAGACCCTGTCTCAAGAAAACTGAAAGAGGAGGGCGCAATGGGACATGAGTATTAGTCCCAGTAGTCAGGAGGCTTAGGCAGGAGGTCTGCCTGGGCTTTGCAGTAGAAGATGTCAGCCTAGGAAACATAGCAAGACCCTGTCTATTACCAAAAAAAAAAAAAAAAAAAGAAGAAGAAGAAAGAAAGAAAAGAAAAAAAAAGAAAGAAAAAAGGAATTAGTACCATTTCTTCTCATAATACTTAGGACAGCACTTATCAATTGTCTAAGAAACCAACAGTACCCTAATATCATGTCTAAACAATACAACATACGAAGACTACACACCCATGTTCCATAGAAATAAAGACACAAAAATCCCCAATAAAGCTGGGTGCAGTGGCGCATGCCTGTAATTCCAGCAGCTCGGAGGCAGAGGCGGGAGGATTCTAAGCTCGAGACCAGAGGCAGTCTTTGTAATTTAGCGAGACCCTGTCTCAAAAAGTAAAAAAAAATGGGCTGGGGGCACAGCTCAGTTGTACAGCACTTGCAGAGCATGCAGGTGCGAGGCCCTGGGTTCAACCCCCAGTAGCACCAAAAAAATAAAAAATCCCCAATAAAATAACAGCAAACTAAATTTGGTACTTTGCGGGGGTGGGGGTGGGGGGGAGAATATATGTAATGATCATACGAGACTTAGTATTAGAACAAGAGGTTTGACATCCAAAAATCAATTAACATAATAAGACACATATCAAAAGAAAAAAATACAAAAACCATGTGATCATCCCACTAGATGAAGAACAGGTCCTTGACAAAACCCTTTCATGATACATCACTGGCTCCAACTAGAACCAGTAGGCATGGGTATGTCCACAAGCTGAAGAAGGGCATCTATGAAAAAGCCACAGTTATCAGTATAGTGAAATATTCCATAACCCTCTCCTGCCCTAAATCAGGAACAAGACCAGAATGTCCCACTCTGGTCTTGTTTTTACCCAACACTATACTGAAGGTTCGGGTTAGGGCAATTAGGCAAAAATAAGAAATGAAATGCACCCAAGCCAGGCACTGCACACCTATAATCCATCCCAGCACTGGAGAGACAGGGGAAGGAGGAGGGCAACTTCTAGGCCCGACTGGACTACCTAGGTAAGACCTTGTCTAACGGAGGAAAAGAAAAATTTTTTAACAAAGGAATAGAAAGGAAGAAACAAAATCATCTGTCTTCATAGATACATTGATCTTGTACAAAACACCTGGCAATAAATTTAAAAAAGAAACTCAGGTCTTATACACTTAAAATGACAAAATATCACAGGACAAAATTCAGGACCTAAATATATAGAAAAACATCGCAGATTCACAGACTGGAAAACTTAACAGTATTAGGATGGCAGCACTCTCCAAAATTATCTAAAGACCCAACACAAATCTTTTTTTTTTTTTTTTTTTTTGGTGGTACTGGAGGTTGGACCCAGGGCCTAGCACTTACATACTCTACAAGTGCTGGACCACTGAGCTGTACCCCCAGCCCATTTTTAACTTTTTGAGACAGGGTCTTGCTAAATTACACAGACTGCCTCTGGTCTCAAACTTGCAATCTTCCTGCCTCCACCTCCCGAGCCACTGGGATTACAGGCGTGTGCCACCTCGCATGGCTCAATTTTTGTAATAATACCCAGTGGGCTTCTCTGCAATTTCTTTGCTTCTGTACAAACTGATTGTGAATGTCATGTGGAAATTCAGGGAACCCTGAATAACTACAACAATCTTGAAAGAGAACAGAGATGGGAGACTCGTAATTCTTGGTTTAAAACAATTTACTACTGAAAAGTTAACCTAATTAAGACAGTGAGGTACCAAAATAAGAGGAGTCGTATGTGGGAAAATGTAGCATTTTTAAAAGAAATGGTATTGGTATAACTGCAAATATACATGCAAAAATAAATTTGGACTTCTATCTCATACTACACATAAAAAATTAACACAAATGGATCTAATATACACTATAAGCAGTGCACTAATTTGGACTTAAAAACCAGCAGATTGTCAAGCTGTTGATAATTTCATTCAAACTTTACCATCTCTAAATCAACAGTTATCAATATAATCCAACTCCAGAATTAAATACAGTAATGTTCTAGCATGTCCTTCTTACCCTGCACAAGCCTGGAGACATGCCAACATTGTTGCCAGAGTTTCTGGAGGAAGTTGAGCACTTTTGGGTTGGTCTTTCTCTGGGGCAAGTCCACCCAATATAGAAGGGCACCTTCTCTTTAAAAAAGTCATGCATGCTTGGATAAAAGGCTCCTGAAAGAAAGAGTGTTTCTCAGTATATTTGAAATTGATTTTAATTGCTTTCAGGCAAAAGGTTAACAACTAAACAACATGACAAATTATAGAATGAAGGATATTTTAGTTTCTGATATTAAAAAGCTCTTTCTTGGGGTTAGGATGTAGCTCAGAGGCAGTGCACTTGCCTAGCACACATCAGGCTCTACGTTCAATCCCTAGCCCATAAATTCCAAAAGAGCTATTTTAGCAACCAAACAGTCAAAGCAAAAATAAAGGGATAAATCCTGCTTACCCCATGCTCTCTTATTTTATCTGTGAGCCACTTGTCAAGTTTGAGGTATTCACGACGTGAAGCAAGCGCAGCAAGGTCAATAACAAAGGCAAATGGAGTACCATTTAGCAGCATCGACAAGGCCTAAAGGAAAAAAGAATATTAGAGATGCCAATCTCTAGCTCCACAGAGAGAAAGAAAGGGAGGGAGGGAGGGTAGGAAAAAAGGGAAAGACGGAGGGAGGGTGTGAGGTGTGAGGTCAAGCAGTAAGTATTTCTGTGGTCTATTTTCTATTTCCTGCTTTTCGCAGAGAAGTCTAAATAAAACATACTGCTAATATGTCCTTGGCCACAATTTTTTGAACAGTTTAATATATTCAGTGGTAACAGTAGCCTGTTCTTAAAGTTAAGGTCACATTTTAAAGGTTAACTCACGACTATCTTCGAAATAAACTTTACCTAATGCTTACTCAAATAGCTAAATGTAGACCAAATCAAGACTATGAATAATGATCCATTTTTTATCCATTTTTTAAAAATGTAAACATTGGTTTAGTCTACATAAGCATAACTATGCCGGCAGCCATACCTCTGCGACGTCTGATCCCGTCAGATCTCAGGAGCTAAGCAGGGCCATGCCTGGTTAGCACCTGGACGGGAGATTGCCTGGGAACACCAGGTGCTGTGGATTTGGGAGAAGGACCCAGCAATCCACTCCCAAAAATCAATCAGCCACTGAAAACCCTATGAATCACAGAGAAGCACTGACAACAGTGTTTCACCTCTTGTACATAGGGTCGCTGTAAGTCAGACTCTGACACAATGGCACCTAACAACAAGCACAGCTATATCATCTATACTAAGGTACCTAGTGACAAATGAATCCTAGTCAGACTATCAGAAGATTCTATCGATTCTAATAAATTTGCTAAAGGGTAGTAATACATCTACTGTATTTTCCCAAAATGTATCTCATAGGTTACTCAGGAGAAAAGCTCAACCATGACTTGTGTTAAAATATAAAATAGCCTTACTAGAGCTGGAGATGTCGCTCAGAGGTAGAGCGCTTGCCTACCATGTACAAGTTCAATCCCCAGGACCATAAAAAGGAAAAGAATGAGTATGATATGAACATGAGGATTCACTAAGATTACTAATTCCTTAAAAGTAAACCACATAGTGTTTGTCTATAAATAAAAACAAAATAAAGTAACTCTCTCTCATGTTACACAGTACAGTGCTACATTTGTTATTTTAGGGCTGATTCCCCAGCAGGACAAAACAAAAAACAAATAAGCAAGAAACATCAGCCTTATACACTGGTGACCAACCAAAAATAAATGAAGACACATTTAAACATCCAAAAGAACTTTCCTTCTCCTTCTGCAATTTACAAGACAAAATTCTAAAGTCATTTGAATGGTTTCATAAAAATTATTCCTAAGACATCTATGCTATATAAAAATTTATCTTTTAATCATTAATAAACCAGTATCATTCTGTCCCTCTGAAATCACCTTCAAGTCCTGGGCCACATCAAGTATTCGAGACAATTTGGCCTGGTCATACTGCTCCCCTCTCATGTACCATTCTGCCATTGCATGCATGATAAGTTGGCGAATTGACGGAGACTGGCCCTAAGCAAAGAGGGAAGAAAGTTAAATGGCAAAACTGCTAACCATTTGACAGGTAGTATTATAAATCCTTAGCTAATTTTACTTAGCATACCTATGTAATAATTAGTGCAATCATTAAATTAGGCCTCTAACACTAGGCAAGTGAGTCAAATTCTTTATTCTACATCTTCCAAATGGCTCCTAAACCTAGACCAGAGTCATTCAATGAAATTGTTTCTTATTCATTTTTCAAACACAAAATTAGAATATGATGTAACATGAAGCCAGGAGTGGTGGCACATGCTTGTCATACCAGCACTCTGGAGGCAGAGAGAGGAGGATCATGAGTTCAAGGCCAACCTCAGCTACAAAGTGAGACCTTGTCTCAAAACACCAAGGGGTGAAACATGACTTAAGAGGCAGAACAACTGCCTAGCATGCAAAAGGCCCTGGGTTCAATCCCCAGGACCATAAAAAGAATGAATATGATATGAACATGAAGATTCAGTAAGATTAATTCCTTAAAAATAAACCACAAAGTACTTGTCTACAAATAAAAACGAAAGAAACTATCTCTCATATACATTAGTTATTTGGGAGAATGATATTTGTATATATATTCTAAATTTAGCCGTTTCCATATATATGCTCAATTTTTGGTAATTATTCTATTTATTTTTTATTGAGTCAGCATCTCACTATGTAGCCCAGGCTGGCCTTGAACTCATGATCCTCCTGCCTTCATCTCCAGCCAGAGTGCTGGGATTACAGGCATGCACCATGCCCAGTTGTTTTCTATTTCTTTTGGACCAGCTCATAACCTGGCTTTCAAAAGTAACTTAAGGGTTTGTAGCTTAATGTTGTAAACAAACTAGACCTCACTGAGTATTTCTCATAGCAACAACAGTGAGGCAATTATTATTACTATATCCAAATCATCACACTGTAACTGTCCCAAAATGGCAAGCACGACAACTTGAGCAAATATTCATCCAGCAGTGAGACACAGCGCTTGTGAGCTTACCCCTTTTGCCTCACAGCTCTAGTGAGAAAGGGATGAAGGAGAGCCGGGCTGCAAATGTTTGGTGTAATGGTCATTAAAAATATTTTAAACTCTAAGTCTATCATGTGAACTAAGTCTCTAAAAAAGGAGGAACTGACTAAATGTCATGAAACTACAATTAATATAAACTAATATAAGAGTGGGCTGGGATTTGGCTCAGTGGGTAGAGCGCTGCGCTGCAGTCTCTGAGGACCAGAGTTCAATTCCCAGCGCCGCAAAAACGGGAGAAGGACCTGGCAATCCACTCCCAAGGCAATCCCGAAATAGCCATTGAAAACCCTATGAGGGTCGCTATGAGTCGGATACCGACTCGACAGCACCTAACAACAACAACAACAACAACAATATAAGAGTGGGGCTGGGATTTAGCTCAGTGGGTAGAGCGCTGCACTGCAGTCTCTGAGGTCCCAAGTTCAATTCCCAGCACCACAAAATGGGAGAAGGGCCTGGCAATCCACTCCCAAGGCAATCCCGAAGCACTCAGCCATTGAAAACCCTATGAGGGTCGCTATGAGTCGGATACAGACTCGATGGCACCTAACAACAACAACAACAACAATGTAAGAGTGCCTGCAGCTGTAGCCCTCTGGCATCCGATCCCGTCAGATCTCAGAAGCTAAGCAGGGTTGGGCCTGGTTAGTACCTGGATGGGAGACTGCCTGGGAACACTAGAAGTTGTAGGCTTGGGAGAAGGACCTGGCAACCCCCTCCCAAAAATCGATCTGCCATTGAAACCCCTATGAACAGCAGAGAAGCACTGACAATAGTGTTTCCCCTGTTGTACAGAGGGTTGCCATGAGTCGGATACCAACTTGACGACACCTAACAACAACAATGTAAGAGTGGTTTTTAAAAAGTCACAAAGATAGGGCTTGAGGTAAAGGAAAAGATAATTGCCTTTCCTTAAAAATGTCTGCATTTGTCATATTTAAAATGTCAGCCTGCCTGGCAAGGTAGCGCACCCCTGTAATTCTAGCACTCAGGAAGCAGAGGCAGGAGGACCACAAGTTTCAGGCCATTTTGCAATAGAAACTGAGACTCTGACCCTCTATGGTCCCCACTCCCAAAAAAGCAGGCTATTTAAAAAACATGAGCGAGGAATCAAAGGAGAAAAGTATATTTACTTACCAAATACATTCTACAAAATTAAGGGTAAGACCCTTAACTGTAAGGAGTATTTCATTACAAACTAAAATAAAATCTACATGTTCAATCTGGACAAAATAAAAAATAATACCAATTAAATTGATGTGCAATCTTCTCTCATTTACTCTCTAAAAGTGACATCAGGACCTTCTTCTTCCATAATAAATCTTTAAGCTTCCTACTGCCACCAAAAGGATATTAATAAGCAGGGCACAGTAGGCACACCTGTAATCCCAGCAACTCAGGATGCAGAGGGCGGAGGATCATAAATTCAAGACCAAAGGCAGCCACTTACAGAGATCCTGACTCAAAAATAAGAAGTAAAATGTGGGCTAGGGGTGCAGTCTAGCGGTAGAGCACTTGCAAAGCCATGTGAGGCCCTAGGTTCAATTCTGAATTTTTTTTTTTTTTTTTTTTTTGGTGGTACTGGGGATTGAACCCAGGGCCTCATGCTTGTATGCTTTGCAAGTGCTGGACCACTGAGCTGCAACCCCAGCTCATTTTTGAAATTTTTGAGACAGGGACTGCATCTGGTCTTGAACTTGTGATCCTCCCACCTCCGCCTACCAAGCCACTGGGATTACAGGTGCTCGCCACCACGCCTGGCCCCAAACTGAATTTTTTTTTTTTTTTAAATTACCTTACTTCTTTAGTCTTTAGGGTTTTATATTTTAATGCCAATAGGATCCTCAAAGGTAAAATGCATTGATGACAATGTGACTTCACTAGAATCTCGTAAGGAATGACAATAAATTTGTATATTGGAACATTCTTGAGACACCAAAGAACATCAATAATTTATATGAAAAAATGGTAAGCAAATGGTTGTATCTTACCTGCCCATGCCATGCATAGTGCAAAATAATGGCAGAGTTAGGATGGTTTCCAAGGAAAATTGGCATCAGAGTGGAGATGAGTTCGTGGCGCAAGGTGTGCCAGGAAGTGTTGATTTGTAGTAAGGCCAACACCAGCATGTCTGGACAGTGTTTGATAGGGAAGCTGAAGAGTTGTTTGACTTGCTCATACTGCCCGACCTCTGCAAGTCTCAGAAGAGATTCAATCAAATCCAAGCTCTTCCTATAAGAATGAAACAAAGATGCTCTATGAGTGAAAGTATGAGTATACAAAACTCTTCTTTTTTGGGTAGGGTAAAGGGTGGGTATTAAAACTAGGGCCTTGCACATACTAAGCAAGAACTTTACCACTCAAGATACTGCCAGCTCCAAAATTCAAAAGGAGTGACAACAGCTACCAGGACAAAACCACACTGGTGCAATGCTTTGATATTTGAGAGATATCTGAATTGTTGCTGTTTATTTAAAAACTACATGCTGTTGCGGTTGGGGTAGGTTTGCTGCTGTGGTTCCAGATCAATTTCAAAGGCCAATCAAATTAATAGGCAGTAACTGATGGAAGGGGCTGGGATTTAGCTCAGTTGGTAAAGCGCTGCGCTGCAGTCTCTGAGGTCCTGAGTTTGATTCCCAGCACCACAAAAATGGGAAAAGGACCTTGCAATCCACTCCCAAGGCAATCCTGAAACAGCCACTGAAAACCCTATGAGGGTGGCTATGAGTCGGATACCAACTCAACGGCACCTAACAACTACAACAACTGATGAAAAGGATGAAACCAGTGAGATAAAGATTTTTATGATTGGGGTGAAAGGGGAAGCAAATCACAGAGTTTTAAACAGTTAAAAATCCAAAATACACACGCAGGAAACACAATTTATACTTAAGAAAATACAGCTCTTACAATTATGTTAGTAATGGAAAGTTTTAAGTAGGTGTCTTCTGGTGTGATGCAAGTGTAAAGTCCACAACATCCCCTGTGAATTATTCTAGGCCCAATGAGTTGACTCTGGGAGACTTTATTAATCAAGCCTCAAGATCTAACTCTATGCTGAGTCCATGATGGATATGAGGACAGAAAACAAACTAAACACCATAAGGAAATAAGCTTATAACAGGTAGACTAGAGGACAAATGATGCATCAATGGAAAGGGGGAGGGGATTGGAGGGAGAAGAGACACAGAATTAAAAAAACTGTGGGTCTTTTTTTGATTCTCAGTCACAGAAACCCCCAAAGACATTTTTGAGCCTATTAGGAAAACTTAAATCTGGATGACTAACTAGGGAGGATGCCACAAAAATGTATACATCTTGGGATGAAAACATTCCATTTTTCTGTGTACGAATGCAAAGTGGTGCTTGCATTCCTTTGATTAAGGCCTTCTTTCGAGCCAACATAATGCTACACACAACTATAGGAATTCAATTTAGAAAAGTAATATATACATTACCCCTCCTAAAATGTATACACATTTTTTGGCATGCCCAGTATACTAATTATTACTTCTTAAATGTGATCATGATATTTCAGTTTTATAATACTGGAAAATGCTCTCATTGATTAAAATAAAATGAAGAAATACTACTATGCACATTTGACTTAATAGGAAAAAAAAAAATCAAACATGTTGTAAATCCAATGTTAGCTACCACTTGGAAAAACAAGGAAGTTTAGCATGAACCACTGATTGAGTCAACCTTTCAGAACAGAGGTTGGTAAAGGATATCTAAAAGTCAAATATGATTCATTGCTTGTTTTCATAAATTAATGTTTTGAGCAACACTCATATTGTTTGTTGTACTGCCAGAGTTGAATAGCTCCTACAGAGACCATCTGGTCAGCAAAGCCTAAGGCATTAACTACAGAGCACCTTATAGAATAAGAAGTTTATTCTAGACAATCTGGCACTATGTAAAGGGCTTTGAACAACCCTAATCTGCTCAATGATAGAAGTATCCTAGGAGAGCAGAGCTATCTCTCTTATCTGTGGGGATTTGGTTCTAGGAACCACTCAAACACCAAAATCCGAGGATACTCCATCTCTTACATAAAATAATATAAAACTTATCCACATCCTCCCCCACAAAAAGTATGAGCATGTGCAGTACAGATGCAATTTTTCTTTCCAAATGTATTCAATGTGTAGTTTGCATAATCTATGGATGTGGAATCCATAAATTGAGATAGCTGACTTGAGTTACAAATACAGTGAAGAAACACTGTGAAGATGTCTCCAGGAATAATCCATACCGCCCCTTCCTACAGACACGTGTGACTTCAACTATGACGGAAGTGCTTTCACCATCCCTGCCATGCACCTCCAGAGGTATGACTGAACAAAGAGTCCCAGGAAAAAACTAATCTGGAAACTGAGCAGAGCCAGATTCCTAAAGAAATGTGGACCTGGGCTATCTTCTCTTAAGAGGCCCATGTTCATGTCTTGGATGTGTACTGTTAAACTCACTGGCTTTGTTTCACATAAAACCAAACCAAAACAACAACAACAACAACAACAACAACAACAACAACAACAAACAGCCCACAAAAAAACTAGTAGATCTTACAAAAAACAGATGTAACTAGTGATAATGCAACTCATAATTTTATCCACCAACATCCTCTATAAAAACAGGTGGCCTCACTAAAAACACTGTTTCCTTTAAATTTTGTTAACTATGTCCTTGCACACTATTAATTTTCTATTTCCAAAGAGCAGAAATGATCCTTTAAGAGAAAATGAAGCTGACAATGTTTACCATGTGGCAATTTCTCGATTGTCATCCTCTGGTGGTGCTTTCAGGATATCAGTGGCAACAGTGTGACAAGGATAGTCAGCAAAACAGAAGATCTCTGGATTTATAAGGGAATGCTGAATGAAGGAGAGCTGGAACAGAAAGACAAAGACTTTGCTGTCATAAATGATTATGAATGCTGTAAAAATCTGAAACACTTTCATTAGGCTAATCTCAGGGTTATTAGAAAGACAATTTCCCTGTAAAAAAATCACAATTATTTACCCTTTGAAAACCACACAATTCAGAAAGATGAGTGGTGACGAGACAGTCTTGAAGACAAACATCACTAAATTACTAGGAAAACAGTTTGATCACTACACCTTAAAGGAGTCACACTAGTACTAAACTATGATGATATATTCAACCAAATGACAATCCTCATATTTCTGAACTACGCAAAACAAATTCTTTTTTGTGGTATGGAAAGCCTGAACCCAGGGCCTCACACATGCTTTTGAAAACATTGCACCATTCCATTGCACCCCTAGCCAATTTTTTTTATACTGAGACATGGCCTGATTACATTATGTAGCCTGCCTCTGGCCTCAAATCTGCCATCTCCCTGTCTCCCCTTCCTGAGTTGCTAGGATTACAAGTGTGTGCCACCACAGCCAGGCACAAGTTCAACTTTGTTACAGTATTTCAGTCAATGGGTAAATAGTCCTATATAAGGAAAAATTTGTTATTCTTTTCTGCTTCTATAGCTGAATACCATTCACTTACCTGGCCTTCTGCATGTTTCCAAGGTCTATATATGAAGTCTACTGGGAACACTTCCATACCCAATCCCCTCTGAATGCCATAAACCACATTATGAAGTCCTTTACTGTCACGAATTTGAAATCCAGGATGGTCTAGTTCATAAGTTACTTCCTTGAAATTCAAACTCGGGTTCTAACAAAGACAAAAGCATTTCAAAGTTTAACAAACTTTTAATGTTTTATATGAAGGGCCAATTTAAATCCAAAACTCTATCAAGATGGTATAATTGGCTAGGGTATAGCCTAGTGGTACAGAGCACACTTAGAATGCCAGAGACCCTGGATTTGATCTCCAGCGTGCGCGCGCACACACACACACACAATCAAAGAGTTCAGGATAAGACTTCAGAAACCTCAATAAGCTCTTTATAATAAAGTTGGAAAACATGGACTACAACACATAAAAATTTTCATTAATAGAGCCAAACAGTCATTGTGCATTACCTGCTTTCAAGTACCTATATACTGTAAAAAAATCAGCAAATCACGAGGAACACAATTCTGGTAAGACTGTCACTTCCTCAAGAGCTTCCTATAGGGCTTCCTATAGGGCTCATAAGAGATAAGAGCTCCAGTTATTGGCCTGAAGACCTTCTAATGGGACAGATGGGCAAGAAATCGGTGATATTGATGAGTCTGACCTTGTAGGCCTAGACTAATGTGTGTGTTTTATTTTCTAACAGAAAAGTTTTAATAATGATAGTAATAACTTTAAAATTCTGCTTCTGGGGATTAAACCCAGGGCCTCACAAATGGTAGGCACATGTTACCAGTGAACTACATCCCCAGTCCCAAGAAAATATTTTTATACCACTGTACAATGTATTTTTGTGGAGTTTTCTTTTTTACTTGTTGGTACAGGGTCTCACTATGTTGCCTAAACTGGCCTCCAATTCCTGGGCTCAAGTGATTCTCCAACTTCAGGCTCCCAAGTAGCTGGGATTAAAGATGTGTGCCACTGCACCAGCTGTGTATTTGTCTCTTAAGGCTCAGTTTATTACAAGAGTAAATCAATTAATTAGTTAAGTTTAAAGTTAAAAAATAGTATAATAAACTAAGATTAATCATTAAATAATTTTTAAATGAATTTAATATAGCTTAAGTGACCATAGCATGCAGCCGTACCACTGTGGCGTCCGATCCCATCAGATCTCGGAAACTAAACGGGGTCAGGCCTGGTTAGTACTTGAATGGGAGACCACCTGGGAATACCAGGTGTTGTAGGCTTGGGAGAAGGACCTGGCAACCCACTCCCAAAAAGTAGTCAGTCATTGAAATCCCTATAAATAGCAGAGAAGCACTGACAATAGTGTTTCACCAGTTGTACGTAGAGTCGCTGAGTCGGACATTGATTCAATGGCACCTAACAATAAGTGACCGTATTTATAAAGTCTATAGTAGATTATAGTAATGTCCTAGGACTTCACAATCTCTCACCAAATTTCTAGTACTGCAAGCTGAATTTGTGTTTAAATGCTCTATATAAGCAAATCATTTTATATCTTTTTTTTAATGGGGGAGCAGCAACCCAGGGTGTTGAGCCTACTTGGCAAGCACTCTATCACTCACCTATAGCCCAGACTCATTTTTTTTTTTTTATCTTTCATACTATATGTTCACTGAATCCTCCCTGTTTTTTGTGTCTTTCTGTTTTTGGTTTCTTGTGGTACTGTGGGATTGAACCCAGGGCAATCCACCACTGATCTGTACCCCAAACCCCTTTTTTTAAAATTCTGTAACAGGGTGCCACTAAATACCTCTAGTTTCAAACTCGTAATCCTCCTGCGTTAGCCTCTAGAGTCACTGGGATTACAGGTATGAGCAACGGTACTCAGTCACCTATGTTTAGGTAAAGAAATACTTTCCACTGTGTTGTTAACACATGTCTACAGTACAGCAGCATAATCCACACGTTTAGTAGTCTAAGAACAAAAGGCTATACTGTACCGCACAGGTGTGTAATCTATCTAGGTGTGTATACAGGTTATATTGGCACAATGACAAAATCACCTGTTAACACAGTTCTTAGAATGGAATCCCTTATTAGGCAACATATTAATTGAACTACTAAAGAAGGTAACAAATGCTGAAGAAGGAAGATTTCAAGTTCAAGGTCAGCATGGGCATCTTTATAAGACCCTATCTCAAAATAGAAGTAAAAAAATAAGGTTAAGGCCCTGGGTTCAAGTCCTGGTATTGAAAAAAGAAAAGAAAAAGAGGGGGACCAAAAAAAAAAAAAAAAGAAAAAGAAAAAAGAAAAAAGAAAAAAAGAAAACCAAGAAAATCCACTAATTCTGGAAGTTCTGAGTCAGGTCCAACTCATAGTGACCCTATGTGCAACAGAATGAAACAAAACACTCTTGGAAACCGTGCCACACCTGGCACTATGTCAGTATTTCTCTGCTATTCATAGGGTTTTCAATAGCTGATTGTTTTGGGACTGCCTTGGGAATGGATTGCCACATCTTTCTCTCATTTTTGTGGTGCTAGAGATCGAACCCAGGGCCCAAAAAAGTGTAAAGTAACGCTACCAAACTGAGCTAAACCCCAGCCATGGTGTGCAAATTGGATTCACATGAGTGTTCTTGAGAAAGTTCTCTTGATCACAATCCAGTAGGTGTATGATTATAACAATTCTAATCCATATCTGATTTTGCAGCCTTCTAAAACTCTTCAAAGGAGTGCAGATTAGAATTGAGAATATATACTATGTACTGTTTCAAGTACATAACTATCTTGGATGAAGCATTATTTTTGTTTGTTTGTTTATCCAATACTGGGGGTTGACACCAGGGCCTCACACATGATAAGCAAGCGCTCTATGACTGAGATACATTCCCAGCCTTTTTTTACTTTTCTTGTCTTTGAGACAGAGGAAGTCTCAATACGTTGCACAGGCTGCCTGTGTCCTTGAGGATATAATCCTCCTGCCTCAGGCTCCTGAGAAGCTAGGATTATACACATGTGCCAGTGTCCAGTACTTCATTGTTTTTTAAGTCAATAAATTCAGGGATTATAAAAACACTGCTGCTTATTCAGTTAGGCATATTACTTATAAAAATTTGCTTTATTTAGGCTACATCATACTAATATGAATCAAAAAAAAAAAAAAAGCAAAAACAAAAAAACAAAAACATTACATGTACTCACCAGTTCTTTAAGAACATCGATCAAGACCTCTACATTCCATGTGTGTGCCTGTGCTCCATCACTTTTATCTTTTCCATCACTCCAGATCCCACTGCCAGGAGCAGAGATACTCTGTAGAAGTAAAACATGAATTAAATAAATCCAAATATGTAATGTGTTCAGCTCTGGTTGATATGACTATCAATCCTACTGTACCCTAATAAAATAAAGAGGACAAGACATTAACTCGCTTCATAAAACAACTGAATTCAACAAACCTGTAATGGAATACCATCCGTTAATCCTGAGTGAGTTCGAGCCATCATTCCCAAAACCCTGGCAACCTGGGCAGCTGTGACCTCTCGAACACCGAACTGCATGATTATATTGCGACATTCTTCAATACTAAAACAGAAATGTAACTTATAAAAAATGCTATCACCCTCAAATAACAAGATTTAGAAATGATCTTAAATAAATGAGCACTGTGTGAAATTCCTAACATAAGCAAAGTAACAAGATTTTTTTATTTTTACATAACTGGAAACATAAAAATCCCCTACTTAATTAAGAAAATGGCAAAAGTATAAAATATCTGTGGAAGTACATCTGAGGGAAGAGTAATGACTTCTCTCACAAAGAAATAAGTATATTCAATCTTCAGTATATGAATCAAATTACTTTTACACTCAAGAGGAGTCTGACTATTCTAATGTGTACAAAGCCTTGAGAATGCATCCTAACCTTTTCACTTTGCATCAAGAAGTTTACTTAAGCAAAATTAAAGTGAAGACACATGCAAGGCACTCATACATACAGTTTTTAAACATTAGGTGGGAATATGGTTTGTATGAAGGATATTAAAACATTACAAGTTATGCTTATGAGTCAAAATAAAGTACGTTGTTGTTGTTGTTAGGTGCCGTCAAGTCTGTATCCAACTCATAGCGACCCTCATAGGGTTTTCAGTGGCTGTTTCGGGATTGCCTTGGGAGTGGATTGCCAGGTCCTTCTCCCATTTTTGCGGTGCTGGGAATTGAACTCGGGACCTCAGAGACTGCAGTGCAGCGCTCTACCAACTGAGCTAAATCCCAGCCCAAAGTATGTTAGTCTCCTTAATAACTTACTCTCAGAAAAAAATACTAGTAAACCACTATGCCATACACGTAAGTGTTAGTAAAGGAGCCAAAGTGTCCGTTGGTGGGGCCAGTTGTAAAAATATACAAGAGGAAAGGTATAAAAGCAGCAAAAAAGAGATGACAGGGAATGAAAATGCAGTGAGGAAATTAAGGCAATGGGGAGGGCAAAGAAAAGAAAATTAGACACTTAGACATTAAGTGTGAAGTGATTCAAGTTCCACAGAAACTTGCCTAAAGTGCTCTCTTCCTCCCAAAAGCTAAACATGCCTGTCTTTATATCTAGGTTAACAATCTGATTCCTAAATTTGAGAAACTAAATTTAGCCCCCAGGACGTTTGCAGCTGCCACCAACACTAGTATGTGGAAGATTAAAATTGAGGAGTAAAAATTTTGAGACAAAGATAACTTTTAAAACTCTTAAGAATGTGTTTTAACATACTACAATGTGCTTAATGAGACAGTAAGTTTGATGTGTTAACACCAACCTTGCACAAAAGCCATAGCCTACTTCTTGCATGAAATCAGCCAAAGAGCTCTCCATCATGGTTTTAGCTACCCCTCCGGAATCAGGCAGGATCCTGTCCATTAGAATGTCCCGTTTTTCAGGGTATAAAAGTGGTGCAAGCACCACAGGACAGCGTTCTTGGGGAAAATCTGAGGGAGGAAAAAGGATACAACTGCTATACTGATTAAAAAACAACAATCGAGGGACCAGGGGTGCGGCTTAGTACCAGAGTTTCCCTAGCATGCGCAATCCTCAGCATCAAACAAATCAACCAACAATCCTCTTTTACTATCATGTATCTCAAATCTAACCCATACTCAAATCTAATCCTAACATGGCTTTTGGTGATTCCTTAAATGGAAAATAGCAATTCTAATTTGCTCTTTTCCTGCAACTTCTCCTTCTCCAACTGTTGTTGTTAAGTGCTGCTGAGTCAGGTCCAATTCATAGCAACCTTATGTACAAAAAATGAAGCACTACTAGACACCATGCCATGCCCGGCACTACTGTCAGTGCTTCTCTGCTATTCATAGGGTTTTCAATGGCTGACTGTCTCGAGAGTGGGTTGCTGGGTCCTTCTCCAAGTCTACAGCACTTGGTCTTCCTAGGTGGTCTCCCATCCATCCAAGTACTAACCAGGCCCAACCTTGTTTAGCTTCTGAGATCTGACGGGATTGGATATCAGCATATTATGTCTGTAGGCATTCCTTGTCCACAGGGTGACTGAGTGAATATCATAGTCAAGTGATGGAGAGCACAAATAACATTTCAGTTACAAGAGATGATGAGTGTAATGAATAATGGGTACATTATAATAATGATAATAAATAAATTATTGCACTGGATTGTTTTTATGGAATGTACATTGTTTCTATAATATTCCCAAAACCAATTCTCTACTGAGAATCTAATCCACATGTGATTCTAATCCACACATGATTCTGATGTGTACCTAACTTTTTAGCCCTCTAACACTGCTGAATGGGTGCGAATTAGATTTGAGAATATATGGTATCTCTCTAAAAGCCCTCCAAACCCATTTTTCCACATGTTCAAATTTAAACCAAAGTTCATATTTAATTTTTTCAACTTCCTAGGCCACATTATGACAATTCTAGAATTTGAATCTTTTTATTTAACAAAAATTACTTCTATGTATACTTTCCATGTTAGCATCCAAGTACCTACTGATCAATTCACACTCTAAATATTCCATTTCGAAACAGAACTATCAATTCCCATACAAGGACAGCATCAGAAACTCACAGTATATCAGAGTCTATTTATTTCAAGGGCAAGTATAAAGCCTCTCATCACTAAGAAAGTTAATGCAGTTTAAAATTAAACTATATAAACAAGGGGAAGTAAATAAAATGAACAGTGAGAAAGGATGTCAGTCTTCCACATGTTAATCCAAAAAGAGTAGTTTTCTCTCCAAAATGAGGAAGAGTGAGGATTTATCTTCACATTACAATTCCAATAACCAAGGAAGTAATATAAATATATAAAAAGTGACAAACTTTTTAAGCTAAAAACAATCTGTCACCATAATGTTGTTTCCCTAAGGAGGAAGACTGCAAGGAAATATGTCAAGTCTTATCTGTAATTGTATTTATATAAAAAAAGATTGGTGAAGTTAGGTTCACTTTATACTTCTTTAATGGAGCTTTATCACCTTCATATTTTACATTATAAAATACTCTCTTCCTTATAAAATTACCAAAATAAACAAGTCATTATCTTTATTTACATTCTAACATGTTTTCATATGTTTGTGATCACCTACGAAGGCTATAAAGAATACCTTACCTCTGCGCAGTGTCTTAAGAAAAGCGTCTATCTGTTCCTGTCCAACTCCAAAGGCTCCCTTCTGCCCGAATAGGAGATGGGAGAGGAGGAGGTGTAGGACCTCTATTGCTATATCTTGGAAGCCACCTTCTTGATTTCCACTGACGTCTGCGTCAATGTAAGAACGGAGAAGATCCGGAAGCTTCTGTTTAATAAACTGGGCAGCTAGAGGTCAAGTAAACCAAATACAAGTTACTTTTGAACCATAATGAGTAAATTTACATGTAGAGCATCATCCTTTTCATTCACCAACTCACATTTCACTTCTTTAATGAATTCATAGCTCTATTTGAGGGCTATAATCAGCTTGTGGCTGACTAAGGGAAGGAGAGTTTTACAAGATGAAAAGATTTTGTGAGATCAGCCACACAACAATACAACAGTGTGAATACAGGTAACACTATAAAACTACATGCTTTAAAACAGTGCTGGGAGTGTGGTTCACTGGTAGAATGCTTGCCTAGCATGCACAAGGCCCTGGCTTGAATTCCTAGCACCGCAAACAACAACAAAATAATGATTATTCTGGTAAATTGCATATGCTTTCCCCCCCATAGACTTCCAGATACAAAGTAAAAAATAATCTTAGATTACCATACTCTTGGGGAAAAGTAACTTACCAAAACCTCTGAGATCTGAGCTGGAAGAATTCAAGAGGGCAAGGCCAAAAATTACCTGAAACAATAAGGGATTATATTAACCAAAGAGTCAAATAGCTGTTTTTAACTCTAATTTTGCCTACATCTCTTTTCTTAACTCATTTACCTCTTGTACTTTGCTTAACTTGAGAACTTTACTCAGCTGGGCAAATAAGTGGGGCGCAGGCTTTAAACTCTGAAACAAACCAAATTTTATGTTAAAACAAGAGCTTAATTTTAAAAAAGCTTTTAAAACCATCAATTCACCCAATTATGGCACCATACACAGTGATATATATATACTGTAGTGCCAAAAGAAACAGTTTATCATATTCTAGAACTATGGACTGACAAATTTAAGCTTTCACATGATTTGTTTTTAGTAAGATTCTATTTATTATCAATGAACTGCCTTGATTTTGTTAGGAAGTTACAAAAGACATCCCAAAGTATTTGAGTTTTTAAAATCATGACATTTTAAAAAATCAAGGTTCAGAGCCTTTTTAGAAAACCTAATAAGAGATAACATGGTCAGGTATAGCGGTGCATGCCTGTAATCCCAGCCCTCAGGAGGCTGAGGCTGAAGCATCAACAGTTTGAGGCCAGCCTGGGATATTCAGCGAGGCCCTGCTGAGAAGAGAAAAGGAGAGGAGAGAATAGAAGGGAGGGGAGGGGAAAAAGACAAAAACAGAGAAATAGAGACAGATATATTCTTAAAGACTACTAAAGATAACAGTAATACCAACCTTCTGATAGTGCAATGGATTATCAATGGCATATGACAATGTCGAGATAAAATTTGGCTTTGTAATCAGCGACGCACACTCCTGAATCAGAAACTGAGTCTTTAAACATAAAAAATGAATTTCCATTAGCACTAACCATGATCCCACACAAACAAAAGCAGAAGATCTCAGCATATTAAAGTACAATATGATACTGTATACTGTTTATTATCAAAATCACCTCTCTGACAATCCCATTAAACTATCTAAAGTCTAATACCAAAAAGTGTTGCTTATCAGCTCTTTAAAAAAATCCCATTAAACTACATAAAGCCTATTAGCAATAAGTGTTAAACCAAAACTTCCACAAAATAGAGTCCACTAACAAGATACAAACAACATTATGATTAACTATGACAAGATTGAGAATCAAGCTGAAGAGACTCAATCCAGGACACAAGATATTCTCTGCCTTACTTGTCAAACAGGAAATCCCCATTCCCGCTTCCTTCAGGCAGGTCTGTCCCCAGCACTCTAATCCTAAACTGGGTAGCTGTAATGGTCAGGCAGGAGAAAGGAAGGACATAAAAGGAAACATCGCCAATACCTTTTAACTACCCACATAAGATTATTTTCTGGATGCTATTTTGTACATGCTGTTATATCCAGTATGCTCAAAACTGTAATCCATTAACCAATTAGAGGGCTAAGTGGACACAAAATCTGTGAGCCCCAAATACCTGATGGAAATCTTTGCCACTGCTTTTACCATCGCCACTGAAATCCACATGTGAAAATAGGCAGCGTAATAAATGCCTGTCTGCCTCAGGGCCGTGCCGATTCACAATCTGAAAAGAACAAAAATATAAGTTAGGAGGGCTAAAAACAAAACAAAACAAAACAAAAACCAGGGCTGGTGGTATACCTTAGTAGTAGAACACTTGCCTAGCACGTGCGATGTCCTAAGTGCAATTCCCTAGCTTTCTGAGACAGTCTCCATGTGTATGTAGCCCAGGCGTCCCATTAAAAAGTTCCAGATAGCTATACACAGTTTCTCTCTCACTTCCTTTAGGTTTCTACTCTTAAATTATCTCATCAGTAAGGACTTTTATAACTACCATCCCTAAGATAACATGACCTGCCCCACTATCAATGATTACTCTGCTTTACTGTTCTCCACAGCATTTACCACCTGGTAATTTGTTTACTGTCACTATGTAAGTTGCATGAGAATAGGGAATTGGTGTGGTTGTGTTCATTCCTGTATATCTAGCCCAGAAAAAGAACCTAGCAAACTACATAGTAAGTAATGTTTACTAAATACCACATTAAGCATAGCCTGCAGCCATAGCCCTGTGGCATCTGATCCCATCAGATCTCGGAAGCTAAGCAGGGTCGGGCCTGGTTAGTACCTGGATGGGAGACCGCCAGGGAACACCAGAAGCTGTAGGCTTGGGAGAAGGACCTGGCAACCCCCTCCCAAAAATCAATCTGCCATTGAAAACCCTATGAACAGCAGAGAAGCACTGACAATAGTGTTTCCCCTATTGTACAGAGGGTCGCTATGAGTTGGATACCGACTCGACGGCACCTAACAACAACAACAACATTAAGCATGTTACAGATAGCCAGACATGTGGCACATTGCCTAAACTCCAAGCACTAGGGAAGATAAGGCAAGATGACTGCGAGGTGGAGATCAACTTGGACTACATAGCGAGAACTTGTCTTCCCTCTCCTACTTGACCTCCAAAAACCAGAGTCGCAATGACTACACAAAGTGTGTATGAGTATAGGTGAAGGGAATATTCCTTCTGTAACACCATGCTGAGTGGTCCTCATTAGGAATAACTGCATTCTCTTCAAAAACTAAAATGTTATTTTACAAATATGATCTTGGATTATGAAGATGATGAAAAAAGATTATATTTAGCCCCTAAAACTAAATCACGGGGTGGGGGGGCACTGTGAACCACTTTTGGTTCAAACTGTTGCCTGATGTTAGAATCATAAATAAATCCATTAAGACCTGCAAAAAAGAAAATGTGATGGTGGGGAACAAACATGCAAACGAATGAACAAAAAAAACAAGCACATTTTTACTCAATGCAAGCCATTCCACTCCTTGGGTAGGGGAGACCGATAAATATAAAGTTTTATTTAAGTAAACACCTTATAATCTCATAGCAAAATCTTTAGACTAGATTGAAAATATATATATAACATATATATATATATATATTTACACATTACACATATCTCAAAGGAATTCTTCAGTACTTTTATAATGATCAGAATTATGGCTATAGCAAAACATTCTTCTGTAGTAACACATATTAATAGGAGCACTCACAAATTGTTAATGACAAATAGATTGAACAGTAAATCTTAATCAGAAAAAGACCATAAAGTTTTTAAATTTTAGCTCATTACAAAGAAATTCCTAATAAGGTTGCCATAAATGGTAATAAGTAACCTTGTGTCAGTCAAACAAATTCCATACGCAGAAACAACAGAATTCCCTCTCTATTCTTATATTTTGAGTCTTTTGGATGGTAGACTGCTAAAGGAACAATCACCTGAGGAACTCTGCCTGGAACTCCAGATCCTAAACACATCTTTAAAAAAAAAAACATATATGGGGATTTTTCACAAAAGTACAAATAAAACTTACATTAAAAGTTCCACATCATGTGAAAGGAATTTATGCCAACAAAAGACTTCATACAAATAATATTTCATACTCTCAAAGAAATTATAAGAACTCTTTTTGTTTTTTAAGGGGAAGAAGTCCATAAAAAGGTAAAACATCTGTTCAAAGAGAAGATAACAAGGTCAGGCAGAGAGTGGTGCAAGCCTATAATCCCAGAGACTCAGGAAGTGGGGCAAGACAATCTCAAGTCTGAGGCCAGAGGCAACCTGTGTAGTTAGAACTTGACTCAAAATACAAAATTAAAAAAAGGGCTGGTGGTGCAGGCAAGTGGTAGGGCACTTATAAAGTATGTGTGAGGCTCTGGGTTCAACCCTCAAGTACCACAAAAAGAGAAGATAACAAAAGGAAGTAAAAGCTTGCAGTGCTTGAAAGAGGCAGAATGAAAAATACTCAGAGTCTACATAACCACATAATGGCAACAAAAACAGGGCTGGGGATGTAGTTCGGTTGCAGAGCACTTATCTGGCATGTTTCAGGCCCTGTGTTGTTTGATCCTCAGCAACTCCAAAAAAAAAAAAAAAAAGAAAAAAAAAGCAACAACAGTAGAACAAAAATTTAAAATGAAAGGAAGGCCTAAGAATATCACATAAACCTGGGGAACACATGAAACAGGCTGACAAAGATATGAAAAACAAAGATATTCCATTATACTTGTAATAATCAATATACCAGAGACAAGAGAAATGAAAATTAAAAAATAACCAAAGAAAAAAGAAATATCCCTGAAATAAAATAAAAATATGAAGTAGAAGACTGAAGGTATGCCCCATCCCAAGAAAAGCTGATGCAGACTCATCAGTATACAGCATATTCATGAAGCTGTTCAACTCTAAGAAAATTCACAGGGATATCAAGTTAGGAGCTGAGACAGGCAGGAAAAGGAAGTCACCTACAACAAATAAGCTCAAGGAGAGATGAGGAAAGATAGGCAGCTCTTGGCATTTCATACTGCTGAAGAATAATGGGGAAAAATATTCACAAAAATACAAGAGAATAAACCTTATCCAAGCAGAGCACTGTGGCATTCACCTGTAATCACCAAAACTAGGGAGGCTGAGACAGGACAACTGTGAGATCAAAGCCAGGGGCAGCCTGCGTAACTCACCAAGACTCTGTCTCAAAATATAGTAATAAGAAAGAGGCTGGGGGTACAGCTTAGTAGAGCACTTGTCTACCACGGGCAAAGCACTAGGTTCAACCCTTCAGTACTGGAACAAAATAAATGAGTAAATGAAAAATAGAACTCTGGTGACAACTGGATTTCAAATAAAAACAAGATGGTTGGGGAAACAGCTGAGTGGTAGAATGCCTGAGGCCCTGGATTCAATCCCCTAGTAGTAGGGGGAAAAAAGGAGAGAGAGAGAGAGAGAGAGAGAGAGAGAGAGAGAGAGAGGTAGGTAGACAGACAGACAGACAGACAGACAGAGATAGAGGGATATATTTGTAGGCTGGGGATGTGGCTTGGGGGTAAAGCACTTTTCTATCATGTACAAGGCCTTGGGGTTCCATCCCCAGCATTGCCACTCCAACGATTTTTTTTTTTTTGCATACAGAAAATAGAGGAAATGTGAATGCTAACCAGATATATGATATTTAAGAATTATTGCATTTTTAAAACACTGAAACCAGCCATGGTAGCATGCAACTGTGTATGCCCAGCTACTTAGGTGGAAGAGAAAGATCACTGGAGCCCACTAGTTCAAGACCAATCTGGGAAACATAGAGTCAATCAAAAAAATTTTAAACATATGATAATGGTATTGAGGTTAAGTTTACATAACATAATCAGGTGAAATTATGTCTAAAATCTGCTTTAAAACAATGGGGGCAAATGGGTTGGATGAAATAAGTTTGGTCATGACTTAAAGCTAGTGATAGATAAATGTGGGTTCATTATATTACACTACTTTTGAGCACGCTTGAAATTATCTTCAATAAAATATTTTAAATTTACATTTAGAAAGACTATCATGTAAGCATGGGCTGGGATTTAGCTCAGTTGCTAGAGCGCTGCTCTGCAGTCTCTGAGGTCCCAAGTTTGATTCCCAGCACCGTAAAATGGGAGAAGGACATGGCAACCCACTCCCAAGGCAATCCCAAAACAGTCAGCCATTGAAAACCCTATGACGGCTGCTATGAGTCAGACTTGACTCAACGGCACCTAACAACAACAACAACATCATATAAGAACAGGATTGTAATAATAGTTTGTTTTGTTTTGTTTTTAAAAAGAAACTTGGGCCAGGCATGGTGGCACATGCCTGTAATCCCAGCAGCTTGTGACGTGGAGGTAGGAGGATCGCAAGTTTGAGACCACAGGCAGTCTGCATAATTTAGTGAGACACTGTCTCAAAAAGTTAAAAAATGGGCTGAGGGTGCAGCTCAGTGGTCCAGCACTTGCAAAGCATGTAAGCATGAGGCCCTAGGTTCAAACCCCAGTAGCACACACACACACACACACACACACACACACACACAAAGAGAGAGAGAAAAAAAAGAAAAGAAAAAAAAAGAGAAAAAAAGAAACTTGGAAGTTGGGCATAGTGGTTGTTGTTAGGTGCCATGGAGTTGTCTTTGACTCACAGTGACCCTTATAGGGTTTTCAGTGGCTGATTGTTTTGGGACTGCCTCGGGAGTGGATTGCCACATCCGTCTCCCATTTTTACAGTGCTAGGAATTGAATTTGGAATCTCAGAGACTGCAGAGCAGCACTCTACCAACTGAGCTAAATCCCAGACCAGGCATAGTGGTACAGGACAGTAAAGCCAGCACTCCGGAAGCTATGGCAGGAAGACCATCAATTTGAGATCAGCCTAGGATACAGAGTGAGATCCAGAGCAGCCTGGGCTACATGGTGAGACCTTGCCTCAAAAAGCCAAAAAGAAACTTGGAGGGATGCATGCCTATGATCCCAGCACATGGGAGTCTGAGAAACGATGATCCAGAGCTTGAGGACAACCTGGGCTATCCAGCAAGACTATGTAAAAGAGAAAGAAGCAAAAAAGAAACAAGAAATGAAAATCAAAAATGTTAAAATAGGACCAGGCACAGTGGTGCATGCCTGTAATCCCAGCAACGTGGTAAGGTGAGTCAAGAGGATTTTGAGTTCAAGACCATAAGCAGGCTGAGCAACTTAGCAAGACTCACCCACAATGAGAAAAACTAAAAAGGAGGCAGGGGGTGCATCTCACTAGCATGCACAAGGAACTAGATTCAATCCCTAACACTGCAAAGAAAAAAACTTAATCTGAGTAGGAAAAACTATGGTTTCAATTTTCCTATATTTCACTTAAGTAATTTCTTCATAATGGCAATCACTACTTTTTGACTGATTAACCAATTAGTTTATATATTTTAGTGGTACTGGGGAATTAAGTCAGGGCTTCAAGCACAAAAAATTTGGGTTCAGGTTCAGGCTTACAATGTTAAAATTTAGGAAGCTTAGACTTGGTTCAGTTGTAAACTTTCAATCCCATGTGTAGACAGGTGAGTAAATTTTTCCCAAACTTCCCCCAAGTTTTTAAATTAATGATTAAAAACAAAACAAAAACAAAAAAATACACATTCAAAACTGAACCAAAACCCAATTTTTCACTGGGTTCAGGTTCAGGATCTGGGTTTAGGGTCAGTTTGAAGCCCTGGTATCTACACACAGGACTTAAAGGTACGCACAAATACTATTACATGTTTATACCACAAAAAATGCCTGAATCGGAGCAGGTTCAGGGTTTGGGTTTGTGGGCGTGGTTTGACACCCTGGACCAAACCCAAGACCTCACACATATACTACTAGGTAAATACCTTCTCACTTAGCTATATATACCCTCAGCCCCAACCAATAATTTTAAAGTAAACAATGATTACAGATGCTAATCACTGAACAATGTCATAAAATTCTGACAAACGGGGCAGATTTTTACCATGTTTTTGCATGTTTAGTGAATATATGTATCTAACAATTTCAACAAATGTGCTTTGTCTCTTTTGTCACTAAGAGAAATAACAAAGGAAACAAAATCCTGGACAAGTAATGAGGTCTAATCAGACTAAACCACAATAAAGCATGACAGTAAAAAACATCAACCTCCTTGGTAGAGTAGTCAGTGCAACACTCTCATAAAACAGCACTAAGCATTTAAGGATCTGCAATTAGCCTTCTATACCAGTTACCAAAGGAAGTCGAGAGTGCTAAGAACTTCAAGTCTGCTCCCACCCCAGTTCAAAATTCCTAATCATTCTAAACTCCCTCCTGTCTGTCAGCTTATGTGTTGCTGTGATGCTGAAAGTAATGCTACTGGTATTTCAGATACTAGCAGGATCCCCCACAATGGACAGGTTTCAGCTGAGCTTCCAGGCTAAGATGTAGTAGGGAGAAGGACCTGACACACTCCCAAAGTAACTAGCCATTGAAATCACAATAGCAGAGAAGCACTGTCAACTATAGTGCCAGAAAATGAGCACCCCCTCGGCCAAATGGGAAGGAGGTGCCTCTTCAAAGTTGAGCTGACCTTAATGATGGGAATGAAGTAAAGCCCCTGGGACCTCCTTTTGCTGGTGTGGCACAACTCAAAATGAGAAGAAACATAGTGTCTGCAACATTGGGCTCAAACATAAACGATCATGTGCACAGCACAGTGCTGGGTAGTGTTTCATTCTGTTGTATAGAGTGTCACTATGAGCTGGATCTAACTCAACGGCATCCAACAACATGGTTGGATAAGTATGAAAAACTATAAGACCAGAGAGATAAACATCTAAGTTAGTTGGAAGTGGTCTTGATGCAACTTGACTGCATCTAACAACAAATCACTCTAAAAGTATGAGAGGAAAGGCTGTCTACAAAGGTACTATAAAAGACACAAAAAGGTTACATATTTTAAAAGATACTTGCACTGTGAAACCTCACCTATCAAATGAAACCAACCACTTTTATATTTTATTTTCAAAATTAATGACGATAGCTGGGTATGGTGGCACATGGCTATAATCCTAGCACTGAGGAGGCTGAGGCAGGAGGATCACCACCAGTTTGAGGCCAACCTGGGCTACACAGCAAGACTGTCATAAATAAATATGTAAAACCAAAACTAATGACTAATTTATTCCTTCTTTCATTCCAGGTTTATTTGAACACTTACTAAATGTCAGGCATAGCAGCTGTACTCACACCTGAAAAACTTGGACGCGTTGGGCATGGTGGCTTACACCTGTAATCTCAGCATTCAGAAGGCTGAGGCAGGAAGATGGTGAGTTCGAGGCCAGCTTTGGCTATATAGCAAGACCCTAACTTAGCAATAAGGAAGAATCACCATCACCACAAAAAACCTTGGATAAGAAAGAGGAGCAAACCAATTATAATACAGTATAAAGGCAATCAGATTATACAGAACCTTGCTAGGGTATAGTTGGATATGTGCTGCTGGATTCCTTCAAGCAACTTCTTATTGCCCTAAAGGTAAGCCCCAGGATTTGCCTTAACAGCAGAATCTTACTACCTAAGGGGACACACCTCCTGGGGCAGCATTCACCCGATAACAGAGATGTAAAGTCCTAGCCATTTGGCCAACTATGGGATACCTTTGCCATATGGCCTGCAACTGGTTCTGTCAAATTATACCCTCTCTGTTCTCTTGCTCCCACAACTATCGAAACCTTACAAATACCTTACATTCCAAACTACTTCATATCTGCACCAGAGAATACAAACCACCTTATAGGCCCAGCTGAAGAACCTGAGCTTTTCAATGAGTGGTACAGAGACACGTTTAAGATTTTCAGAACCAGGCATGGTAGCGCACACCTATAACCTCAGCACTTGGAAGGCCAGCCTGGGCAACATAGCAAGACCCCATCTCAAAAAAACCAAAATATTTTTAAAACAGCAAAGAGACTATCAGCTATGTATCTAGGGTCACTCTGACAACACAGTGGAAGATTTTTTAAGAGTACAGATTGCCAGAGACAGCTAAATGTGGGAACAGAACACCTTTGATTCAGAGACTAATTCTCTTCTACTTCCATGTCTTTCATGAATATAAAAGGATTCACAATAGGGATATTGTGGATTCAAATCTTACACCTGCTATTTTCAGAGTACCAGCTGTAAAAATAACATCTTTGAACTTGGATATAAAAATGAGACAGAGCTGTAGGTGTAGCTCAGTGGTCACATGTGCACTTAGCATGCAGGAGGCCGTGGGTTCAATTCCTGGCACTAAAAGCAAAATGAAACAATACCTACCCTGCAAGACTACTCTGAGAATGTGTAAACTGGCATAAATCACATTAAAAATAACGCCTAGGACACTGTAAATAAACATACTATACTGAAGCTGGGAAAACTGACTTTACACACAAAATGATTTAAATGGCAGAATGCTTAGCATGGTTCATTCAACATTGTAAGAGCCATTCTTGACATTCCAAGTAACTCTCAATGCTTCATAGTATCCCTTGTTGATGGATGTCTATGTTGTTTCTACTTTGGTACCACTATAAACCATGTCCTTTGATAACCGTGTACATGAATTCTGTTAAATAAACACCTCGAGGTGGAAGTACTGAGTCACAAGAGTTATGTATAGTAACTGAAAGAGAAGCTAGCAGATACTAGTATCACTTTTCTTGACTTGAATGATTATAGATGTATGTTCATTAATGAAAATTCACCTAAACACATTAATTTGTGAATTGTTCTGTATGTACATTTTGCTTTAATAAAAAGTTGATTAGCTGATCGTGGTGATACACACCTATTATCCTAGCATTCAGGAGGATGAAGTAGGAAGGTTAAGTTCAAGGCTAGCAGAGCAAACACTGTGAGACCCAGTCTCAGAATTTTAAGCAGCCAGGCGTGGAGATGCATGCTTATAATCCCAGCACTCAGGAGGCTGACACAGGAGGATTAACATGAGTGTGATGCAAATCTGGGCTACACGGTGAGACCTGGTCTCAAAAAAATAAATAAATAAATAAATAAATTTAAAAATAAATGTGTAAGACAAAACAGACACTTAGGTCAGATTCTAAGTAACATAATTTTCAAGTTTTATACAAAGGAACCAAATGAAATAAAGGAAAATAAGGGTGAATCTTCATTAGACAGGTGGTATTAGATTTGATTCTTAAAAGATGAGAATTCCAAGAACAGTATCTAAGATAAGACATAAACTAGATTTGGAGGAGCATGGATAATCCCAGCACTTGGGAGGCTAAGGCAGGAGATACGGAATTCAAGGCCAGCCTGGGCTAAAGAGGGAGAATCTGCCTTGAGAAGGGGGAGAAAAAAAAAAAGACTGGACTTAAATAAAAGGCTCTAAAATTCAGGGGGCTGGAGTTCAGTTCAGTTGATAGAGTCCTTGTTCCATGTACTCTGAGGCCCTGGGTTTGATTCCTAGCACTGCAAAAATGGGAGATGGACCTGACAGCCCTCTCCCAAAACCATCAGCCATTGAAAACCCTATGGACAGCAGAGAAGCACGTCAGACATAGTGCCTCATTGTGTTGTATATGGGGTTGGTATGAATTGGACCTGACTAAATGGCACCTAACAGAATAAAACAACACAAAATTCAGAATAAAAAGCATGAATTTGGTTCTGTAATGCAAGGACTACTGAAGATATTACAACAAATAACGGACTAAAGCACACAGTGAACGCCACAGGCATGCAATCCTGCTAATATTTCAAATTTCCACAGAAATAGTACTACATGAAAAGGAAGAAGTCATATAGGAACTACATAATTCTATATATTAAGATCCTCCACTGAGGGGTGTGGCATAGCTCAGTGGTACAGAACTTGCCAACCATAGGTGAAGCCTTGGATTCCTGGGGAGGACTACAGAGAGAGAAGGAAAAAATAAGACTGTCCAAGTTAGGGGTGTAGCTCAGCAGTAGAGCATTTGCTGAGCATACACAAAGACTTGGGTTCAAAAACTAGCACCACAAAAATCAATACAAAAGATTCTTCACTCAAGAGCAGATGGAGAGTTGCCCAAGTATGAATTTTCTAGGAATCTTTCCTATAAACATAAATAGTGCAAACATATAAGGAATTATCTTACAATGACACTGTTAAATAGTAAAAGGAGAACTTTTTTTCATTTTGAAACAAGGTCTCACTGTGTAGCCCCAGCTGGCCTAGAAATTACTATGTAGACTGAGCTGGCCTTAAATTGGGAGGTGGTCCTCCTGTCTCTGCCTCCTGAGTGCTGGAATTACAGGTATGTGCCACCATGCCTAGCTTGAGAATTATCATTTTAAAATGCTTGTGTCATGAAGTGTGCTAGGTGCCCTACTTAATTTCATTTAATCCTAACAAGGATGTAAGAGAAATCTTACCGTTTTTACCTCATTTTGCAAAAGTAGGAAATGCAGTTGAGAAATCACCTAGCTCCTTGGGAGGCAGAGGCAAGAAGATGACAGATTGCAGGCCAGAAGCCAATCTGTGCAACTTAGTGAGACCTTGTCTCAGAATAAAAAATAAAAAAGGGGCTGATGGTATAGCTCAGTGGTAGAGTGCTTGCCTAGCATCCATGAGGCCCTGGGTTCAATTCACAATACTGGCAGAAAATAAATGTTACCCAAGGTTATCTGGTGAATAAGTTACAATAATTTAACAACACATATAATTATAGATATGATTATCCATTTGATTTAAAATATGTGGAGTACAAACACTAAGTCTAAAGTATTCTATTAACTCTTCATGAAGATTGAATGAAATATTCTGCAAGTTAAATCTACACTAGAGAAGAGTAACTTTAAAAAATTCAAGCCCAGAAAATTTGAACAGATATTTCTCTAAAGACAGAAAAATTAACACAGGAAAGATATTCAGCATCATTAGCTGTAAACCAAAACTACTCAAATCCATGAAGGTGGCTAAAAGCAAAAAGGTGATGAATGTTAGTGAAGATGGGAAGAAACTGAAACCCAGATGGGCTTCTCCTAAAATAAAACATACAGTGCTTTAGAAAAGGCTGGCAGATCTTCAAAATGTTAAAAACCAAAAATAAATAAATATTTCTTTATTTATTTAAATGGGCCTGGGGTAGAGCACTTGGCCCTGGACTGATCCCTAGCCACAAGGGGGAAAAGTTAATAGACATGACACAGCAATTCCATTAGGTATATATTCAAAAGAATTAAAACATTCACCCCGAACCTTGTAAATAAATGTTGATATCACTAAACCGAAACATCCATCAAGTGATGAACAGAAAAACAAAATGTACAATATACCCACAGGGGAGTACTGTTCAGTCAAAGAAAACGAAGTACTGACACATGCTACAATATAGATAAACCTCAAAAACATTACGTTAAAGTAAAAGATGGCAGGCACAAAAGGCCACATGTTAAATTCATTTATATGAAACATTTGGAACAGACAACTCCACAGAAACAAAGTATACTAGAAATTGCCAAGGACTACAGAGAGAGAAGGAAATGGAAAGTTGCTGTGAATGCTTCAAATCGTTTCTTTTAGGGGTGAAGGAAAACCTTCTGGTTTTACATACTGGTAATGACTGTACAACTGTGAATCTACTAAAATGACTAAATTATACATTTTAGATAAGGTGAGTTTTAGACAGGCATGGTAAAATACACATGTAATCTCAGCACTTGGGAGGCTGAGGCAGGCTGAGCTTGAGGTCAGCCTGGGCTGTAGGGTAAGACTCTTATCTCAACATTCTTCCTTGTCCCACCAAAACAAGGGTAAGTTTTATGGTTTGCGAATCACCTCAATTTTTCTTAAAGAAAAAAAGAAAAAAACAAAACTGAACCAAAACAAGTCAGATTATCATATTTTTATGATAGAAAAATAAACGTTGTGGAAATCCTAAAAGATTAGAATCAGCTCTCTTTTTGTGTCATACTAAAAAGAAATCACACCAAGTAAAGGGAAAGTTATTTACCTGTCATGTCATATAGCCAGATAAATTTCAAGATTTTTGTCCACTGAACATTCACTCCTTTAATGGCGCAGTGGTACCTCAGCACTCAACCACAATCCATACCAGAAGGCTGGTGGAACACAATCAGTTTAAGGGCCAAGCACTTTTTTCCCATAAGAAATAATGTGAATGCATTTATTGGTTCCACCACCACACTGAGCGGCTAAATCAGACACACATGTGCCATTCACATGCTTAGCGATAAACGATGACCGTATGGCATACATACACACACGTTAAAAAAAACATAACATGAGATCATGAATACAGCCCTGGAACAGGTCTCTACTGCTCGAAATTGACACACATAGTGATGTTTTTCTTTTTGTTTCACCCGGAAGCATCACAGGGAAGCTAGGCGCCTCATGCAGGTTTTGGCACGGTGGTCGAGTGCTGAACAAGTAGTCCATCATGTAGCAAGTTGTCAAGTACTGAGCCAGAACTCTCTCAGAAATACTGATCGGGGACTGAAATGTTGGAGCTCGGTGCAGTTTGAGTGGCCACGACCACTGCATTTGTTTTGTGACTTGACTACTTACGTGCTGTATTTCCTGCTGGCTGGCTCGGTAGTTTTTCTTGGTTAAATTGTCCACCAGGTAGCTGATTTGAGACAAGGCCAGCGAGAGCGAGTCAAGATTCATTGCTGGTTGGGGCGGAAGCAGGCGGCCGAGCCCGGCGCAAAATCACCATTATTCCCCTTTAGTCACCTCAGAGGCAGGTTAATGCTTTCTTTGTAATTAGGCTATATCTGGTATCTGTATAATGTCTTCACTTTTTCTTTACCAGGTGTGTTACTCTGTTCTGGAACATGGCACCTGTTAAAAAAAAAAAAAAAAGAAAAAATCCAGAATTCTAAATTAGGAGAAAAGAGTTAAATAACTTTCATCTCTCTGTGTCGGTATCTCAAATATTGCTAGCGAATTTTTTAAAACCTAAATATCTCAACTACTGTTGATCAAAGATGTCAAGTTTCAAAATTTGATAAGGCAAATATAAAAAGAAAATACCTCAGTTTCACTTTAGCAAGGCAACTTATAGTACTTGAGATTTCTAGGGCTGGGGGTGTAGCTTAGTGGTAGGTCACTTGCTTGGCATGTGCAATGTCCTACGTTCAATTCCCAGCACCACAAAAAAAAGACTTGAGATTTCAATTTTACCAATTTCAGAATGATTGTTTCTACTTACATACTTCAGAATTAGATGGAATGCATCTAGTTTCGAGCAAAGGAATACTCATGTCACACTTTTAGCCTCTCTTTCCACATTATCTACAGCCTTTTTAAAAGACCCCATTTACTCACTTTACTCCTTATGTTACTGCTTCAGAATCAGATAGTTTGGCCTTAAAGTTGTACTTTGGAATGTATGCTTTAGGTATGTGAATGGCTGCTGAAAGGCAAAGAAGGACTCTAGAAGCCAAAGTCCTTCCTGCATTGTCAAAACTGCTAAGATAATTTGGAAAGGAAATGCCAAAGCAACAATAAAGCTAAAATGACCACTTTACATCCTCCTAACTTCAAATACTGCAGCAGTAGCCCTGTGGCATCCGATCCCGTCAGATCTCGGAAGCTAAGCAGGGTCGGGCTTGGCTAGTACCTGGATGGGAGACCGCCTGGGAACACCAGAAGCTGTAGGCTTGGGAGAAGGACCTGGCAACCCCCTCCCAAAAATCAATCTGCCACTGAAAACCCTATGAACAGCAGAGAAGCACAGACAATAGTGTTTCCCCTGTTGTACAGAGGGTTGCTATGAGTCGGATACCAACTCGACGGCACCTAACAACAACAACAACAACTTCAAATAAGTAAGAACTCAACTCCAGAGAGTCCTTGGCAAAGCAGACTTCAGATAAATGATGTCATTAGAATTTCATGGCTGACAGAATCAAATCTAAAATGCCCATTTTTAAGTGCCGAGTACAAAAGCAATCACAGTATTTTGCATTCTTTCTGCAAGCTGTGTTCAGTCGAAATGATATTCAAAACATACTTTACATGAACAGTATTATTTCATACAATACCACACACATCTGGAACTGGGGATGTAGCTCAGTGGTAGTAGACCACTTGCCTAACATGTACAAGACACTGGGTTCAATCCCCAGCACTCACACACATTTAATAATTACTGTACATTAATTGCACATCAAAAGGACAGTTTAAGTTCTTATTACATGTATTTCATGATAGGTAAAAATCTGTAAGACAAACTTTTTCCTTACTCAGCATATGCAGCTGACAGAGTTTGCCTAGCGTGCACAACTGGGTTCAATCCCCAGTACTGTGCAAAATAATGATAATGATGATGATGATGATGATGATAAATACTAACAGATGAGAAACAGAACAGCTTTATCATGAAACCAATACTAAGATAAATCCATAGCAATTATTATTTTACCAATGGCACAGCACCAATTCAGCAAAATTGTGTTGATGGAACTTCCAAGAAACTCAATTCCTCAAATACAACTGTATTTTAATACTTCAATTATATTATCTCTTTTGATAAATAAAGCCCTAAGGCAAGGGCTAAATCTTTTCCAGTCTGCTAAAGATAATAATAACTATGTAATACAAGTTTCAAGAAGCCAAACAATGCATTCAATAACCAACTCTCAGTTCTAATTGTATCTATTAGTATGGTGGGCTTATAATTTATTAACACTTCTGAAAATGAAGGGGTTAGCTCAGTGGTAGAGCACTTGACTAGCATGTGCAAGACACTGAGTTCTATCCCTATTACTACACACCCCAAGAAACATTCCCATCAAGACAACTAATGTAATCTAAGACATGTGACCACCCTGTCACCTTTGACAAAACTGATCACTGCCCTTCAAGAGGATACACTTCATTTATTTTGAAGATATCATTCCATTTATCTGTCCTCTCAGTTACCTTTACTGGACATCATAGCCTCTCAGTGAGACTGACTCAAAAAATAAAAAAGAGGCTGGGGGTACAGCCTAGTGGTAGAGCACTTCTAAATTATGGGTAAGGCCCTGGGTTCAACCCACAAGTATCACCAATCAAACAAACTCACATATCCTTCAAGACCCTAGAGGCTACACAGGAAGACCCTATCTCAAAAACACACAACACACCACACACACACACACACACACACACACACACACACACACACGAAAAAGGGCATGACATTTCACAGAAGTATACTACAAGTCAACTCTTACTTGAATAGTGTTATTTTTTAAATTTATCAAAGAAATGGCTGGGGTTTTGCTCAGTTGGTAGAGTGCTGCTCTGTGCACTGAGGCCCTGGGTTTGATCCCAAAAACTGCAAAAATGAGGAGGACCTGGCAGTCCACTTTCAAAACAATCAGGTATTAAAAACCCTATGAATAGCAGAGAAGCACTGACATAGTGCTGGGCAGTGTTTCCTTCTGTTGTACATAGGGTTGCTATGAGTCATACTCAATTTGACCACACCTAACAACAATGTGGCTATTATAGTACGTTGGGGATGTAACTCAGTGATAGAACACTTGCCTGGCATACTCAAGGCTTGGAGATTTGGACCCCAGCAATAAAAAACAAAAATCAGAACAACAAAAAACAAAAACACCCCAAAATGACCCATATCATAAAGACCAAAACAGGCCAGGAGTGGTAGCTCACACCTGTTAATCCCAGTGACTTGGGAGGTAGAGGCAGGCGGAACACAAGTTCAAGGCCAGAGGCAGCCTGCATAATTTAGCAAAACTGTCTCAAAATAAAAAAATAAAAAAATGTGCTGGGGGTGCAGCCCAGTGGTAGAACACTCACAAAGTATGTGTAAGGTCTTAGATTCAACTTCCAAGTTTGTATATCCTATGGTTTATTTGGCCTGCAGCGGTAGCCCAGTGGCATCCGATCCCGTCAGATCTCGGAAGCTAAGCAGGGTCAGGCCTGGTTAGTACCTGGATGGGAGACCGCCTGGAAACACCAGAAGCTGTAGGCTTGGGAGAAGGACCTGGCAACCCCCTCCCAAAAATCAATCTGCCATTGAAAACCCTATGCACAGCAGAGAAGCACTGACAATAGTGTTTCCCCTGTTGTACAGAGGGTCGCTATGAGTTGGATACCGACTCGACGGCACCTAACAACAACAACAATGGTTTATTTGGGGCTGAGGTTTAGCTCAGTTGGTTGAGTGCTGCTCTGCTGTCTCTGAGGTCCAGGGTTCAATCCCCAGCACGCAAAAATGGGAGAAGGATGTGGCAATCCACTCCAGAGGCAATCCCAAAATAGCTATTGAAAACCATGTGTGGGTCCCTATGAGTCAGACTCAACTCCAAGGCACCTAATAACAACAAGCAGGCCCTCAACAATGAATCTGCCCAAAGTGATATGACTTCCAAGGTGCTAAATTTTTAATACTCTGAGAAATAAAAGTTTGTTATTGATAAACCACTTTATGGCATTCAGTTATAGCAGCTAGAATGGACTAGGACAAATGAGCTCTTTTCCTTTTCTCTCTTTCTCTTTTTAAACTGGTTTGTTTTCTCTCTTTTGCAGTGCTGAGTATCAAACCTAGGGCCTTGTGCATGCTAGGCACGTGCTCTATCACTGAGCAATAGGACAACTTGCATGAACTCATTTAAACAAAAAAATCATTTCCTTGGGCTATAACTCAATAGTATACTGCTTCTCTAGCACATTCAAGGCCCTCGGAAAATACCTAATTCATTTTAATGAAAAGGCCAGAAAAAAGGCACCCCAAAGCAAGAAGCCCATCTAGGCTCACTCTTGGTTTCTACAAACCAAAAAGACTATGAATTCATGGAGAAATGACTAACTCCAGGAGAACGTATTTCCAAAGAAAATATGAGTCTGAGCCATCCTGTGACAAGGAAAACACTCAAAATTTCAGGTAGATGTCAAAAGGGCAAAAGAGCCAATTAAAGAGATTTCTAATTTGGATGACCATAATTTGAGCATCAAAAAGGAACTTAAACTGGGTATGGTGGTACATACCTACAATCGCAGCAACTTGGGAGACCAAGGCAGCTTGCATAATTTAACAAGACCCTGACTTAAAATTTTAAAACGGGCTGGGGGTGCAGCCCAGTAGTAGAGCACTTGCAGAGTATATGCAAGGCCCTGGGTTCAACCCAAGTACTTCCCCCCTAAAAGGCCCAACAACAAAAAAGGGATTTATAGGAGCTGGGGGATTTACAGGAGCTCAGGGATAAGATGTTTGCCTAACATGTGCAAGGCCTTAGGCTCGATCTCCAACACAACCAAAACAAAACAAAACAAAACAAACAACAACAACAAAAACAGGTGGCAAGGTATGATATATGTTTCCATAATTTGACATAAATGCAGTATTATTTAGAAATGCTTGAGGAAGTAAAATGTGGGAATAATCTGCTTACTATTGCAAATTCTTAATTTATCGCAAACACATCAAAGTATGCCTGTGACCAATCTGCACATTCTAAGTTCATGTATGCACAGATAAAATTGTTCCAAACACAGCTAGACATCCATAAACAGAAGACTAAATGACAATGTATTGTTCAATCTGTAATTTCCATGAAACACTCCAGGTAAAGTCAATAGTGTAAGAAAGAAAACTCAGTGATGACTAAAACAGTGAATAAGAATCTCTGAATCTATGATTATACTAAGAGAAGAATGTGTAGTTTTCACAGAATAGCCCTAATAAATGTATGAGACAAAAATAAAATCACCATTTTGTAATACTCTTGTCCTGCCTAAATACCGATTCAGGCAAGAATCACCAAAGCCTTAAAAACCTCATATTAGTGCTCCAAGTGCAGCTCAGTGGCAGAACGCCTGCCTCCTAAGCATGAAGACCTGGGTTAGATTCCCAGTACAGGAAAAAGGGAGGAGGAAAAAAAAAAAAAAAAAAAAAAAAAAAAAAAAAAAAAAAAAAAAAAAAAAAAAAAAAAAAAAAAAAAAAAAAAAAAAAAAAGGAAGGAAGGAAGGAAGAAAGGAAGGGAGAGAGGGAGGGAAAAGAAAAGAAAAGGAAAGGAAAGGAAAGGAAAGGAAAGGAGAGGGAAAAAAAAGCTCATGGGAAAGGCTGCTGGGAAATTCAGTGTCAACATACTACCCAACAGATAACCAAACAATTGCAAAGAGAAACAAATGTGCCTTCACAAGAGAGAGATAGTAATTACTACCTTAACTGAGAAAATTTATCCCTACAGATATGACAATTCAATATAAATCTAATGATATTTATGATATGAGCTACAGAACGCTTTGGAATATTACTGCCCAAAATGTTTAACCTTGGGGCTAGAGTATAGCTCAGTGGTAGACCCCTTGTTTAGCATGTGTGAGGCCCAGAGTTCAATTCCTAGCATGACAAAAAAATGTTTAACATAAACTTAACCCATTATCTCCATCTATCAACTTACAGAAAATATGGGAGCTTAATGAAACAAGTTTAACTACACATGAGGAAAGAAATAATAAAAGTGACATGTAGGATCATTCATTCTATAAGACCACTCACTGGCCTGGTCTCTTCAAAAGACCTGCAGGAAGGGAGAGGTTGGGGGTAGAAATCTATTTAGCTTATAAAACTAAGTGTCATATGAACCTCAGATATTGATACAAAAAGTTATAAAAGATATTGAGACAAGTGGAGAGATCTGAAAATTGATCAGATACTTGTCAGTAATAGTGTATGTATACAAGAGTCTTAATTTTTTCGAAATGTGTTACTGAATGAAGAATTTCAGATAAAATATTTCAACCAAAAAATGATTACAGAAAACAAACATAGTAAAATGTTAACTGTTGAATGTAGGAGATTATCTGGCTGTTCATGGTCCTATTTTTTTATGTCCATGTAAAATTTTCTTAATAAAACTGGGGAATGGGAGAGGACAAAACTACTTTTACAAATTAAAGCACAAACAAATAAGTGATGGAATTTCTAAAAATTAACAGCACAACTGTTGCCCCCTATGGTTTTCATTTTTACAGAGTACTATACTAATTTTTAAATGAATAAATGCCACGAATTTTAAAAATAATCTGAATACTGAAAATCACAGGCAGCAATTACCTTCAATAAGTGCCTGAACCTCTGTATTTGTTTTCTGATTAGAAATTTGAGCTAGGGTTATAGATAAGGGGGTAGAGTGTGGGCTTGGCATAGATGAGACCCTGGGTTTGATCCCAAGCACCAAAAAAAAAAAAAAAAAAAAAAAAAAAAATTAAAAAGTAAAAACTGGGCCTCAATTAGATTAAAGCTTTCCCAAATAGGTGGACCTTCAATTAGCAGGAGGACTAGGGGTTAGAGCTCAGTTGGTTGAGTGCAGCTCTGAGCTGAGGCCCTGAGGTTGATCCCCAGCACACATAATAAGAAGGACTTGGCAGCTCACTCCCAAAACAGTAACAAAACAATCAGCTATTAAAAATGCTATGAATAGCAAAGGAGCACTGACATAGTGCCAGTGTTGGGGAGTGTTCATTCTGTTGTACATAAGTTCGCTATAAGTGGGACCAACTTGACAGCATGTAACGACAGGGAAAAGAGCAAAGATACTAAGCCCTCAAAGCAGTTTCTCAGGTTGTTCCAGAGGGCAGCCCATTGAGCGTGCCCTCTGGTAACCAACCTTCAGTTAGTTGAAGAACAGGAGAGCCCTGTACTACAAAATAGTCTATTTCCTTCACATTTGCTTTAGTAGCTGGCTGAAATCAAGCAGCTGCTCACCTGTAGCTGCAGTGGAACTGCTAGAGAAATGTATTTACCACATGCTATGGAGCACCGCCATGCAGACCAAGGTGTGATGGATTTGTCCAGGATGAAGAGCATATGTGAGAGCTGAGTGGTGGGTTTCTGACAGAGGCAACTAACACTCATCTTCTTTGTTTTAGCTACCCAGGATAGGTGCAATGAATACAAGTACTGCAAATTAAGGCTTCATCACTACTTTTACAAAATATTTTTAACACTTGGCCTCAAAAACACATCCATACTTTTAAGCAGTATTACATTTGATCAATAAAAACAATCGTTAGCCTTCAAACATTCCAATTTTATTATTTTTTTATATGCTGCTGGTGAATGAACCCAGAGCTGTTTACACGCTAAGCACACACTTTACCACTGTGCTACATCTCCAGCCCCAAATGTTCCAATTTTTAAATCTCTAACTGGCTGTAAAAAATTATTTAAATTGGGCACAGTGCATAGCTATAATCCCAGCACTTGGGAGGCTGAGGCAGTACAATCACAAGTTCCAGGCCAACCTTCATGCATGTAAACCCCAGCTGTTCATGAGAGTGAGGCAAGAGGATCACAAGCTTGAGGCCAGAGGCAGCCTGTGCAAAATAAAATAAAAACTAAAAAGGGGTGGGAGGTATGGCTCAGTGGGAGAGAGAGCAAGTGCCTAGCATCCACAAGGCCCTCGGTTCTCCCCCCAGTACTAGAAAAAAGAAACTGTTGTAAATACATATTTATCGATGCAAATAATATTTCTCTTCCGGGGAGTGAATATGGTCAAGGTATGTTATATGCATGTAAAAATGTCACAATGAAACCCAGTACTTTGTACAATTAATATACACTAAGAAAAACCGGGCATGGTGGCACCCACCTATAATCCCAGTGGCTCGGGAGGTGGAGGCAGGAGGATCACATGTTCAAGACCAGAGGCAGTCTGGGTAATTCAGCGAGACCCTGTCTCACAAAAGTAAAAATATGGGCTGCGGGTGCAGCTCAGGGGTCCAGCACTTGCAAAGCATGCAAGCACGAGACCCTGGGCCAGCACCACAAAAAACAAAACAAAACAAAAAAACAAAACACCACACACACATACACACACACACACACACAAAAACGATCCCAGCACTCAGGAGGTTGAGGAAAGTGGATAGGAGTTAACAGGACAGCCTGGGCTATACCACAACTGTCTCAAAGAAAAGAAAAGGAAAAAAAAAAAAAAAAGTTTTTCTTCAATGAGGTAAGAATATGGAGATTAAAGTGTATATAGCCTTTTTAAGCATAAAGCAGAAGTGCACCACCAACCACATCATGCCTCATTTTTTCCCCCAGTGTTGAGTATTCCCATGGCCTTGGGCATGCCAGGCAAGTGCTACCACTGAGCTTCTACATCTCCACCCTTGCTTTTTTGAGACAAGGTCTCACTATGTATCTTGGGCTGTTCTAAAACTCAACATCATCCTCCTCTGGCCTCCGAAGTGCTGGGGTTACAGGCATGCACTACCATGCCTGGCTTCAAATATTTTTAATTGGACAAATTTACTATTACCATCCTTTTTATCAGGACTATATAAAACACCAGTGATCCCCTTCATGTTTACTCCAGTGTAAATATTGCTTCCTAAGCACCAGTTTAAACTGTAGGGAGAAATTGGAAGGAAATTGGCAAAAACCCTAAAATTGGGAAAACGGCTTTTGAAGATCTGGTTTGTAAATCAGAAATCTAGGGAAAATCAAAGTAACTTGGTCGGACGTTTGTACAAAACCCTTCACAAATCCCCCTAACCTGATTGGACAACTGGACTCAAAACTGATTGGGTCAGGCCATTCTGTGGGCAAGCTATATAAGGAGCTGCACTGTAGCAGCTCGCCCCTTTTTTCAACCGGACCTTCGACCACCAACAAGGAAAGATTGCTTTTTTTTGCCTGGACCACCGATGAGGAAACAGCTCACTCTCGCTCGCTTGCAACCATCAACAAGGAAAGAACTTGCTCTCTGCCAAGACCACCAACATGGAAGCATTTGCCCTCGAGGCTGTGTAAGAGCTGCTAGCACTTAAAGGGGCTGGGATTTAGCTCAGTTGGTAGAGCGCTGCTCTGTAGTCTCTGAGGTCCCGAGTTCGATTCCCAGCACCGCAAAAATGGGAGAAGGACATGGCAACCCACTCCCAAGGCAACCCCGAAACAGTCTGCCATTGAAAACCCTATGAGGGTCGCGACAATAACAGCACTTGAAGCAGTACGCTTTGTATTTCTCTCCACCCTGATATAGTTTTTGTTGTTGTTGTTGTTAGATGCGTGGAGTCAGTATCCAACTCATAGCGACCCTCATAGGGTTTTCAAAGGCTGACTGTTTGCCCTGATATGGGTGGAGAAATAGCTGTGTTTGTCGTCGTCCCCCCCCCCAAGGCAAAAGCGCCTGAGGCTTTTCCTTTCTCCAGTCTCCCTTTTCCTTTCTCCCATCTCCGCCTGTGTCCCCAGGGCCCAGGAGTCCGGGGCCCTCACCCGAGGGTCGGGTCCTGAGTGAATTGTGTTAGTATCTGTGTGTGTGGCAGCACTGCCCCTGCGGGAACATCCTGGCCTCCTGGGCGAACCAGGAGGCGGTGGCGCCCCACACTAAACCATGATAATTAAAATCCCTGGGGAAAAAGAAAGATCCATCTTAACCCTCCCTACAATTGTTATGCAATTTTAAGGTTTAAGAACTACTGACAGGGGAGTATTATTAGCTTCTTCCTTGCTAATATTCTGGGAAATGTTTAAGAAAAGGACATTATTGCACCTTGATGTAAGTTCTTCCTAAAAAGAGCTCACACCTTATTCCTTTCTTCCAGACTCCTCCCTGTTGGACCAAACGCAAACTGGACATGGTGGCCCAGTCCTGTAATCCCAGCATTCTGGAAGGTAAGGCAGGAGGATAGCAATTTCAAGTACAGGCTGAGCTAGCTATAAGGCGAGACTGTCTCAAAACAAAAAATAAAAGCAGTTTGGTTTCTCAAATCACTGAAGCCAGTGACCTTCTTAATATCATCTACCTAACCTGCCGCATCTTTAACTATCAGGTACTTTTAAGAAGGGAACAAGGCCAGGCATATGCACCTGGTATCCCAGCACTTCAGAGGCTAAACCAGGAGGCTATCTAGTGAAAACTTGTCTCAAAATGAACAAAACCACCTCAGTTTGATAATGATTGCTCCTTCAGAGGCAGGGACTCTAGATTTTTGATGTATTGTTCCAACCCATCTATCCATCCAAAATATTGGCTTGCTTATTAATCTTAGTTATAATTACGTATACATAATTTGCAAAACTATAATACATCAAATTGTTCTAAGCACTTTACATGTTAGTTTTATCTAATAACTCTTGAGAAAACACTACTATCCCAACTTTATAAATGAGGAATATTTTAAATTGCAGTTAGTAACAAAATTTTAAAGGCATGATTATAATTGGACAGAGGTCAGATTTAAAAATCAAACAAGGATAAGGGGTGTAGCTCAGTGGCAGAGCACTTGCTTACCATATGGGCACAAGGCCAGACGATTTCCCAAGCACCAAAAAACCAAAATCTTGTATTATAGTTTCAATTTGTAAAAATCTAAATAAAAGTTTCAATACCAATTCCTGGTTAAGTATCTCCTGAGTTACTTTAAGAGGTTTAGACTCCTAAAGGTAGGTAGCAGCACTTACCTCTAGAATGCAAGGCCCTTGGAGGGCAGATACTAGCCATTACCCAGCACATGCCAGGACCTGGGATGAGTGTCCCTGGGACATATGCCATGTTGTAAGTAACCACATGGAGCAAGTATAACAGGCAAAGAACTGATGTCTCCTAAAGATCTGAATCCTTCCAACTGCCATGTAGGTAAACTTGGAAGATCTCTGTGCCCCATAGCCTAGAGATGATTGAGGCTTGTACATTATCTTAATTGCAATGCTTTGAGAGGCAATAAGTCAGAAGTACCTAGGCCAACAGTGCCTCTGAGGTAATAAATGACAAAGTTTTAAACAGCTAAGTGAGGAAGTCTGTGGCTGTTGTTGGTGCCTAGGTGCCAGGGTGACCCTTATAGGGTTTTCATCAGCTGACTGCTTAGGAGTGGATTGCCACACCCTTCTCCCATTTACAGGGTGCTGGGGATGGAACCCAAGGCCTCAGAGAGCACAGAGGGGCACTCTACCAACTGAGCTAAACCCCAGCCCATGAGAGTCATTTACTATGCAGTTAATTGGTAACTAGTAGATGTGTACACTATGAAAACTATGGGGCAGAGGTTTCAAAAGGAAGATACGGTTGGCAGTGTTAAAAAAAAAAAAGAACAAATTATTATAAATCATTGTAGCATAGGAATTAGCAACTGGTAATCACAGAAGATTTCTGTGAAGGAAGCTGGTGGTTACTGGGAGACAAGCCCAGTCTCCTCTCCTCCACAAAGGATTCTGAGGGTATCAGGAATAATGTCAGGTCCTAGCTTCAGTTCCAGCCCCACCAAAGCCTCTCAAAGATCATCTACAAAGCTAACCTGTTAGTTCCCACCCCCACCTCACTTTTGTCTATTTGACGCATTATGAAATTTAATCACAATGTTCACTATTGTTTTATTTACATTATCCATCTGCATCAGCTACCAGGGATATACGAGAGCAGGTTTACTGCTTATCTCTTCCTTACCACCTCTCTCAACCCATGGACCAACCATCTCTGAGGATAATGAAAACTTTATAGAACTTTTGTAGGTACAATATATATTTGATTTCTACGTCACTAAAGCCTGTAGCCATAACCCTGTGGCGTCTGATCCCATCAGATCTTGGAAGATAAGCAGGGTTGGGCCTTGGTTAGTATTTGGATGGGAGATCGCCTGGGAACACCAGGTGATGTAGGCTTGGGAGAAGGACCCAGCAACCCACTCCCAAAAAACAATCCCCCATTGAAAACCCTATGAATAGCAGAGAAGCCCTGACAACACAGGTACTGACTCCACAATACCTAACAACAACAAAGCACAATACAACTTAACGAAGTTTCTTTATTTCTTTCCTTTTCCTGAGACAGGGTTTCACTATGTAGCCCAGGCTGGTCTAAAATAGGCAATCATCTTGCTTCAGCCTCCCAAGTGCTGCGAATACAGGTGTGTGTCACCACACCTGGGTTAGATAAGACTTTTTTTTTTTTTTAAGAGAAATAAAATGTAGTCAAAGTTTGGAAAATTTCAACTTCTTCACTCATTAGAGATGGTAATAATTTTTTATAATCTCACTTCAGGTTGGATTTTCTTTAACTTAATAACATTCTATGTATCCTCAGAAGTTTATTTGGCAGCATTTTTCTATGACACAGTGTACCTCAATTTCCAACATGTTAGAATGTAGATAATTGGCTTAAAAAAAAAAATCAGCAAAACACAGTAATCGTCTTCCCTACAGACTCTTCTGTTCACACGTACTACTGTAAAATTAAAATGTTAAGAGACTTGTGATTTACACCACAATAACGGATTCTGAAGTAAATAAAACCATCCTAGGCTGGGAAGATGGGGGGAACAGGTCAGTGGCAGGGCATTTGCCCTGCCTGCACAAGGTCCTGGGTTCAATCCTGAGCCCCTCAAAACAAAACAAAAGAACCTTGAGATGTATTTACTGACATAAACTGGAAGGCAGTCAGTATTATCTCCGAAAGCATTCTGAAATGTGTGCAAGTGGGAGAGGTATTGGCATAGAGCCAGAATTAAGGACGCAAGTAAACATCTTGGGGCTAGCAGTGTAGCTAAGGGGTACAGCACATACTCAAGACCCTGGGTTCAATCCCGAGGACAAAATAAATAAATAAATAAAATAAAATAAAATAAAAGTCTTGCAAGGACTGTCCTGCCCAAACTGTGAATTGAAACCCCAGCACCAAAATAATAAATACAAATATACTAAATGAGAAGTGGTATATGGCTTATGTAAAGTGAATACAATTTACCAGAGAAATAGATTAACTCAAATGTTTGTTGAGTACTTACACTGTGCCAGCAATTTGAGATACATCATTGAAGAGATTACAACCCTGCATTCCCACTGTGAGAAATAGTAATCATAAGAAATTGTAAGCCAGGAGTGGTGGCGCATGCCTGTAATCTCAGCATCTGGGGAGGCAGAGGCAGGAGGATCTCAAGTTCGAGACCAGAGGCAGTCTGTGTAACTTAGCGAGACCCTGTCTCAAAAAGTAAAAAAATGGGCTGGGGGTGCAGCTCAGTGGTCCAGCACTTGCAAAGCATGTAAGGGGGAGGCCCTGGGTTCAACTGCTAGTACCAAACCAAACCAAACAAAACAAAACGGAAAAGAAATTCTAACTGCTCACTTAGGCAGCACATATACTAAAATTGGGACAATGGAGAAGATTAGCAAGGCCCATGTTACAAAGATGATATGCAAATTCATGAAGCATCCCATATTTTTCATAGATACCTGCACATCCATGTTCACAACGGCACTACTCACAAGAGCCAAGATATAAGAATGGATAAAGAAAATGTGGCATATATAAACAATGTTATATTCAGCTACAATGAACAACGAAATTACGTCAATTGCTGGAAAATAGATGGAACTGGAGATTACGTCAAGTAAAATAAGCCAGTCTCAGACAAATATTGTGTTTTCCCATATGGAAAATATAGAAAGTATATTAAAAAACATAAAATATGTGTGCATAAATGTATGTGTCATGAAAGCAGAAGGGGGACTACATGGGAGAAGAGGACTAGTTGAGGGGTTGGTGGCAAGGTCACAGGAGTGAATGAGCAAGGTACATGATATACATGAATGAAAACGCCATAAACACATTATAATGTACACTTATTAAAAAACTAAGTTTCCTTCCCCCTAAAAAGAAGAATACAAAAACAAATTATAAAGCCAGGTATGGTGGTGCGTGCCTACAGTGCAAGTTACTCAGGAGGCTGAGGCAGGGGTCTACCTGAGCCCGGGAGTTCAGAGCCAGACTGGGCAACAGAGGGAGACTGAATGTGGGCAACATCTCAAGACCCAGTTGAAGGAAGGAAGGAAGGGAGGGAGGGAAGGATTGAGGGAGGCAGGGAAGGAGAGAAAGAAAAAAATATATATCGCACGAGGACAATCTTATGTACCACAGAAAAACAGCAGCGTAAAGATGGACTAAAACCGGGAGAGGTTTGTATTTTCCAGTAGGGCGGTCAGGGAGAAACACCGAGAAAGTATTTGAACAGACTTGGAAGGAGCCAAGGGAATCAGCCATGCACACCTGGGAAATCTTCTAGGTAGAAAGGAGTGGCTAGCATGTGAGGAAAAGCAAGACTGCCAATACAGCCAGAAGCAAACTTAGGGAGGGGAGAATAAAAACAGACTTAGTTGTAAGGAAAAGAAAATGTGAGGAGGTACAGTTACAAGACAGATACTGTAGGTGACGAAAGAACTTTCTTCAGCCTTTACTGAGAGAAAAGAATAGTTCTGAACGGGATGACATGACTTTTTATATTACCACAAGAATCACCCTAGATGATGAATTGAGAATAAACTGCATGGGCACAAGGATACAAGGAGGGTACATCACAGTACATCGAGAATTAGCCACTGAAACATGAACATGAGGGAAAAAACTCTACAAAGCTATATGCAAGTATTTTAAAACTAGGTTAGTATATTAAAATAAGTTATACAATATCATTGTTTTTCCAGTTACTAGAGATTACTAAAAACTCAAAATGAAATACTTTCAAGTAATTTTTGCATTCTACCTTTGTAACACCCTCAACTTCTGTTTTGTGTTTGAAAAGGGGCATATTCTTAAAATATTTAGGGCATAACAGTGGGTAAACATGTGGTACTCTTACCTCTCCATTACCTTAATTAAAGAACAAAAACATAAGTGGGAAAGATCCAAACCATGGGGATCCAAAAATTATGTATTATTGAGCTTAAAAAGACCTAGTGTAGAAAGCTTTATGAGAACCTCATTGGCAACAGATAAATAAATATTCAAGACCATAACAGTAAACCAGGCATGGTGGCACACCCATAATCCCATCACTTGGGAGGCTGAGACAGGAGCATAGGAAGTTCCAGGGCAGCCTGGGCTATACAGTGAGACCTTGTCTCAAAACAAAAAACAAAAACAGTGCTGGATGTCATGGCACACTGTAATCCTAGTGACTTGGCCGCCTGAAGTAAAAAGATTGCAACTTCAAGGCTAGAGGCAGCCTGTATAACTTACAGAAACTCTTATCTTGATTACAGAGACTCCAGCTCAGTTGGTAGAGTGCTGCTCTGCACTGAGGCCCAGGGTTTGATCCGCAGCACCACAAAAAGCAGGAGAAGGACCTGTTTCAGGAGCAACCCACTCCTGAAACAATCCCGAACAATCAGCCATTGAAAACCCCATGGATAGCAAAGAAGTACTGACATAGTGTTGGGCATGGCACAATGCTGGGTAGTGTTTCGTTCTGTTGTACATAGGGTTGCTATGAGTTGGACCTGACTCCACAGCACTTAACAACATCATCATCTTGAAAATAAAAAATAAAAAAGGGCCCAGGGTGCAGCTCAATAGTAGAGCATTTGCACACCATGTTAGGGGCCCTGGGTTCAATACCCTAGTACTGAAGGGGAAGGGGAAGGAGAAGGGAAGTAAAGGGAAGGTAGGGTAGAGTAAGGAGGGGAAAGGAAAAGGAGAGGAGAGGAGAGGAGAGGAGAGGAGCGGAGCAACAAAAAGAGCATAGTGGCTGACAGGTAAGGATAAATCAGATCAAGACTTGACTTGCTCCAGGTGTGGTGGCACATATCCGTCATCCCAGCACTCAGGAGGCTGAGGCAGGAAAATTGAGAGTTAAGGCCACAATTCTGAGAATGTCTCAAAACCTACAAAAGAGCTGACTTGCTTCATATTCGTAAACTATGTCACTTTACTGAATACAATAGAATTTTAATAAGATTTAATAGCCCTGTAAGGCTATCTTGCCTACAGTCATAGCCCTGTGGCTTCTGATCCTGTCAGATCTCTGAAGCTAAGCAGGGTTGGGCCTGGTTAGCCCTTGGATGGGAGACCGCCTGGGAACACCAGGTGCTATAGACTTGGGAGTAGGACCCAGCAACCCCCTCCCAAAAATCAATCCACCATTGAAAACCCTATGAAAAGCAGAGAAGCACAACAATAGTGTTTCATCTGTTATACGTAAGGTCGCTCTGAATCGGACACCAACTCGATGGCACCTAACAACAATAACAACACATCAGCATATTTCAAAATATTGTTAACTAGTATTAAATAACCCCGTTATTTTTAAAATCTGAGAAAGGGAGCCAGAAAAGCATGAAATCACTCCCAAATTAGGAAGGTACCAAGTTCCTAAACGGCAATCAACTAAATATACAGAAGCATCGTCCCAGAAGCATTTTCAAAATTAAAAAGCTATTAAGTATACAACATACTCAAACTGTTAAAAGATAGTGACTAGGTTAGTACCTGGATGGGAGACCGCCTGGGAACACCAGGTGCTGCAGGCTTGGGAGAAGGGGCAACCCCCTCCCAAAAATCAATCTGCCACTGAAAACCCTATGCACAGCAGAGAAGCACTGACAATAGTGTTTCCCCTGTTGTACAGAGGGTCGCTATGAGTCAGATACCGACTTGACGGCACCTAACAACAACAACAACATATGCTAACTATTTGCAAGGCCTTGGGTTCCACCTTCAGCACCACAAAAAAGATTTATACACAGCACATTTGTGTTTGGACTACAATAATGGATAAAGTTTTGGTAGATAAGCCAGGTGTAGTGGCACATGCCTGTTAATTCCAGCTCTCAGAAGACTGAGGCAGAAGGACTGCGATGAGTGTGAGGCCAGTCTGAGCTACACAGCAAGTACCAGGCCAGAGACTTTGTTACAAAAATATTTTGATAGATAAGAGAGGATGACATAGCATATAAAAGTGGCAAAGATGTACTTGAGGGACTGGAAATGTGGCTTTTTGGCAAAATGCTTGCATAGCATGCCTGAGGCCCTGGGTTTGATCCCCAGCACACATACACACACAAAGAAGATGTATTTGAGAACCACTGCATAATTCTTCTGACCATAACACAATATAGTAATGCACTGCCACAGGCAAAGAGAGAGAGTAACACCAGAGGAAGACTATTTTCAAAGCAACGACATAGAAGGCATTATGGGGAGTAAAGACTTTACTGTATTCCCACAATATTTTACTATCAGAATGAACTTGAATGCTATTTTCATAATAAAGAAACATAAGAAGATGGGCATGGTGGTGAATGTCCATAATCCCAGCACTGTGGAAGCTGAAGCAGGAAGATTTACTAAAGTCATAGGCCAGGCCAGCCTACCTAGCAAGACCTTGTCAGAAAAAGAAAAAGAAAAAGAAAAAGAAAAAAAAAAAAAGAAAGAAAGAAAGGAAATCTAATAACCAAATACTAGGAAATGATAATGGATATGAGTTAGAGAGCTATTGCAAAAATGACAAAAAGAGAGGATCTAAAACTAGACTCAAAGACAATTGTTTTTTCTTTTGCATGCACTCTACAACCAAGCTACACTCCAGCACCAGGACTATTACTCTTATGATGGCGAAACTATGCACTGTGATTTGCCCAATCCCATAAATACATAAGAGTGAACTCTAATGTAAACCACAAATTCTGGGTAACAATAAAGTTAATGCAGGTTCATTAATTCTGCCAAAGGTATCACTAGGATGGGGAAGCCAAGAATGTATGAAGGTAAGCAGTATATGGAAATCTTTGCACCTTCTGTTCAGTTTTACTGTGAACTTAAAACTTCTAAATAAAAACAATTGTTAAAAAGTTAGAAGCTATAAATCCAAACTTTCAAATTATCTGAAAGGGAAAATGCTGAGCTCTCCTATGGAGCTTAATATTCGGATGGGGCGGGAGGCTAAACATAAGCGATATAAAATATATGCATGTATGAAAAATGTCATAATAAAACTCATTCTTACACTAAAAAAATTACTAATTAAAAAAGGGAATATTTAGATGGTATCTTTCAAAATATGCTTTACATTTCACAATTACTTCAACATCTCACATACAAAAAAAATCTCCAGTTTCGATTCTGTTTAAGTTTTTCTAAGACAAATCCTCACCATGTGGCCCAGGCCTGAGTGGAACTCAAGATCCTCCTATCTCAGCCTCTCAAGTGAAGGGTTTACAGGCCATAGGCATACACCACCACATGCTGCTTTCCTTTATGGTTTAATCTCACTCAACATGTTCAACGAAGACATATCCGGGAAGTTAATGCTGAGTTTTCCAGAATTAAAGACTGACATGCTTTTGGTTTTTTGTTTTTTTTATTGAGTCAGGATCTCACTATGTACACCAGGCTGGCCTAGAACTCGTGATCCTCCTGCCCCTGGCTGAAATGTGTCTTACATTTCCACTCTATACTCTCAAAGGCTTTATTTCCTTCAAATCTCAACACAAGGTTTTAGAGTAAGTCTACACCTGTAATTACTGCCTTCTCAAAGAATATTTCAATGCATGTTTTATTTGCTTTGCAACATTCTTACAAATTTATAAGTAAAAATTACATTTAAAAAACTGCATGCACAAGGTACAGGTTTTAAACCCATTTCAGCTTTGAAATACACTTCTTAAAAACTCTGAGTAAACCGAACAAGGTGGCATATACCTGTAATCCCAGCCCACTTGGGAGGTGGAGGCAGAAGGATTGCAGATTCAAGCCCAGAGGCAGTCTTCGTAACCACGTCTCAATTTGAAAAATAAAAAGGGGCTGATGGTGCATGCTCCTCAGTGGCCAAGTGCTTGTAAAGTATGCACAAGGCCCTGGGTTCAGCACCCCCTAGAACTGCAAAAACAACAAACAAACAAAAACTTCTGAGTAAATAGAAAAGGAACTGCTGAATTTTCTATAAACTTCTTTTTTCTTGGCAGTACTGGGGGTTGAACTCAGGGCTTCCTATACATTTTGCAAGTACTCTACCACTGAACTGCACCATCAGCCCAGTTTTCACTTTACTTCTTTAAAATTCTGAAACAGGGTCAAAGTTATGCAGGCTGCCTGTGACTTCGAACTTGTGATCCTCCTACCTCTACTTCCTGAGTTGCTGGGATAACAGGCATGCACCACCGTGCCCAGCTACATAGCTTTAAAGTAAACTGTGGTGGCACACGCCTGTAATCCCAGCACTTGGGAGTTGGGAAACTGAGGCAGGAGGATCAGGAGTTCAAGGTCAGTCTGGACTCCGTAGCAAAACCGTTTCAAAAACAAACAACAAAATAAAACCGGCTGGAAGGATTCAGTGGGGATGTCACTTTGAAACTCTCCAGTAGAAAGTTTAGCTTACTGAGAGGATCATTTAAGAAGTGCTTTATCTAATATTTTTGTATGACTTGAAAGTTAGTTTTGTTCTCTTATAAAAGAATACACCAACTCCAAACAAATATATTATCAGGATGGGCGCCATGACATGGGGGCCTATAATCCCACCTACTGGGGAGGCTGAGACAGGAGGCTTGTGAGTTGGATGGCTGAAGCAGCCTGTACAACTTAGCAAGATCCTGTGTCAAAATTAAAAAATAAAAAAGAGGCTGGGAGTACAACTCAGTGATGGAGCACCTGCCTAGCATGTTCTAAACCCTGGGTTTGACACCCTCCCCTGCACTGCAAAATAAGTAAATAAATAAAAGCAATTCAAAACGGCAGACTAAGAAGCATAACAAGGCCAGGTGTAGTGGTACACTCTTATGACACAACATGCCTGTGATCCCAACACTCAGGAGACTGAAGCAGAAGGATCATGAGTTTGGTGCCAGCCTAGACTACAAAGCAAGATCCTGTAACCCCCCAAAAACCACATACACCAAAAAAATTAACATTATAATCTTAGATAAGGAAATACTTCCAGGTACTGAAATATTAAGATCAGATCTCTGTGCCTCCTTTGATGACTTAAGTTTCTACCAAAAGATTTAGGACTCAAACTTGCTGAAATGGGACCAACTCTTCCAACAAGCCCCCCTCCTCAAGCAGCTTTAGCAACATACCACCACTCCAGTGAAAGCACAGCTAGACACTTAAAAGTGGGCGTATTAGCAACTCATTTTCTCCTTAGAAAAGGAAACAATTTGTAATGTCCTTAAAAATCATTAAACTGTTACCATAAGTATATTAATTGGTAAGGACTGTGCTGCTAGAAAGATAGGAATCCTACCCTGGACCCTCGATTGGTGAAGTATTAAAGCCTAGTACCTCTCTAAAAACAAATTTGTTCTCAACCTGTTTGGCCTACTTAATGTTTTACTTGCTATCCCCCATTTTTCATCCTTGTATCCCTATTCCTTCATAAAGGGGCTGTCATGAGGGAAATTCAGTCTTTAAAAATAAAAAAGTACAATTATTCAGTCAATTATTGGCTTTGTTTAAAAAAAAATGTAGCCATAGGCGACTGAATTGTAGAGTGATTATTCTTACTTCGTTTCAAAAATAAAATACATATTTTACCAGAATTCTCAGATACGTGTCATTTGGGCCAGGGGGAGTGTAGCTCTGTGGTAGAGCGCTTGCCTAATAGGTGCGCACGTGCGGGAGACCCTGGGTTCCATCCTCACCACCAGGGCTGGGAGATAATGTGACACGCGATTGGATGACTTCAGGGGAAAAGTTTACTTTTCTCATAAAATTTATATTAAATCCAACACTTTCTAACCCACAGATATCAAGCTTTTTTTTAAACCTACGAAGTATATTCCTCATGGGCGCAGTATCTGGGAGCACAGGTGGGCGAACTCTGCAGAGCGAACGGTACTACAGAAAGATATTATTTGTGTGTGTGGCCTTAAGTAACCCCTACAAGACCTGCAGCAAATCTCTCATTGGCCTTGAGGCCTCCAAGTGCTAGCTCTCTAGGGGCACGCTTCCTCAGGGTGGGCAGAACCGCCACTACCTCTCAGACACCAAGCTGAGCGGATGGGGGCCCAATCTGGAGAAAGTGTGAGCGCTGGGGTGCGCGAGTGGAACAAAAAACCTGTGGCGAAAAGTAATGAGGAAGTGCTAGCTCCCGCCCGCCCCTCCCACCAGCAGGCACCCGAAACATCGGGGCTTGACAACGTGCTGCGGGTGCAAGGGGGGCTCAGAGTCGCAGTCCCCGGTACCCGGAAAAGATCTGGGAGTCTGCTGCACCCCCGAACACGGTCCCCGGGCCCGAGGTACTAGGCCCCGGGGACCGATGCCCCCTGCACCCATCCGGGACCCCGGAGAGGAAGGAGCAGTTGAGCAGCTCGTGCAGCCAGAGGAGGGTGCAGCCCGCGCGAAGAGAAGCCCAGGACCCCGAACTGCCGCCACTGCCTCGCTCCCAAGCTCCAGGACTGGGCCGGGGACCGCCCCGGGGCTCCCCCGCGCCCTGCGCTCCGCTTCCCGGAGCCTCCGCTCCGGCCTCCGCTCTCGAAAGCGCACAGCCTGGGCGAGCCCTGGGGACAGAGTCCGCTTTCTCCCGCCTCGCTCCACTTCCCCGTCCCGGCTGCCCCTCCTTCCCCGGCGCTCCGAGAAACGCTTCCAATGGCCCCAGGTCCACCCCCGACCCTTCTCCCACCCCTCCTCGCTCTCCGAGGCTGTCACCGCCAGCCCGCCCGGCCCCGGCCGCCAGCCCACTTCACCTCAGGCGGCTTCGGCGGCGCTGGACACAGGAAACTCCTGGGTCCCCGACTCCGGCTCTCGCCGACCCCCCTCTTCGGTTAACTCCGCTTCTTTCTCTACAAAATGGCGCCGGAGGTCGCGCGCTCACGTCGCGGCCTTTCCCCTCCCCGTTCCCATTTCTTCATTCGCTGCCCGCCTGGGGAGGGATGGCCCCGGCCCCAGCCAATAACCGCACCCGCCCGCGCCTCCCGCCCAATCACCAACAGGGGCCCGCGGATTTAAACCAATCACACACTATCACTCGCAGAAGTCGAGGAAGAAACCGAGCTCCTGCTAGCAACTACCAATCCAGACCCCTACTTCGCGGGTTTTGGCCAATTGCCGCTCACTAGCCCCGGGGGATCGAGTCGGGGCCCCTGCGCGTGCGCTTGCGGCGAGGGCCAATGAGGAGATGCTCCTAACTTCGATTTGGGGCTCCACGGACTTCCCACCTACCCTCGAGGTCTTCCACCAACGGGGGTCGGGCATTGCCTCTGAGAAACAACACTGGAGGGGACCCGTAATGCCTCGCCTCCCAGCGCGGGAACTACTTCGAGGTGCAGTGGAGCAGCCCGCTTCCACTTCCCTTCATCTTTGGAAGTGTCAAGGTCCGGCCGACTGCGGGGATCCCCCCGTGGAAACATTCCCCTCGCCTGGGGTCCCTTTAGCGGGGACAGCGGGCACCCGAAAGCAAACCAGGCGCAGACTAGAGTTGGGGCGCTTTGTATTCTGGGATATGTAGTCGCGCAGCCCGCCCGTTCCTGTCGCAAAAGTGACGCGGAGCTTTCGTCACTGTCCTGAGCTCTAGAGGAGCGGTGGATGCTGGGGGAAGTAGTCTCCCAGGCGCCCCCCTGGTCCTAGTTCGCACCGGTGAACCAAGGGAACTTTCTCTTCCAGTTCTGTTACAGGGAGGCTTTACAGAGAGGTAGAAACTCAGGGTCTCCTGGCGTAAACCGGGGAAGTAATGAAAATGGATACCACTGCCCTTTGTTCTGGAGGTAAAAGACAGACGTCTTTTGCTGGATTATGAATACTGTGGTCACTTGTAAGATTTTATGGTCACCTGTTCCCAAATGAGAATGGGAGAACTAAGAAGGAAGTGTGGGCTTGTTAGCCTTTACTTAATTTAAACAACAACAACAACAAAAAGTATACCTTACAAGGCCTGGTGGCCTGTAATCCCAGCACTCGGAATGTGGAGGCAGGAGGATCGTGAGTTCAAGGCCAGCCTGGGTTACACAGTGAGACTAAGAAAAGATACCTCATGTAAGTGGAATCACACAGTATTTATCTTTTTCTTTTTGTCTTTTTTTCTTTTTTGGCCTCAAGTAGGGGTTGAACCCAGAGCCTCGAATATACTTTGCAAGTGCTCTACCACTGGGTTGCACCCCATCCCATTTTTTACTTTTTTATCTTGAGACAGGGTCTAGTTAAATTACGTAGGCTACCTCTGGCCTCGTACTCGTGATCCTTCTGCGTCCGCCTGCCGAGTCGCTGGGATTACAGGCATGAACCACCACACTCGGTCGTATTTGTCTTTCTGACAGGCTTATTTCACTTAGCATAATTCCTTGTCTTTGAGCTAGCATTCAATGTGTACATTGTGTTTTCAAGCAATTGTGTGAAAGTAGGCACCCCACATACAATAAGGATCCTTCAGGCTTGCTCACAGCTGCATTCCCAGCACCTAACAGTGCCTAATACATAGGAGGCCTGTGAGCAAATATGTTGAAGATGTGCTCCCTTTGACAGCACATACATTCAAATTAGAATGATACAGAGATTAGCATGGCCCCTGTGCAAGTATGACACACAAATTTGTGAAGTGTTCCATACTTTAAAAAAAATGAAAAAGTAGAAAACAGGGAAATGGACTTACAACATTGTATCAAAAGACAAAATTATAACAAAATTTACGAGGCTGGTGCTGCCTACTGTGTTAAGAAAGTAATAAAATTATCACACATTTTGTGACTATTTTCACACAACAATCTTAATTTAAAGGTCTTCTTTGGCTTTTATTTTTTATTCTCGTTGTTGTTTGTTAGGTACTGTGTTATTGGATCCAACTCATGGCGACCCTCTTAGGGTTTTTGATGGTTGATTGTTTCGGAATTGCTTGGGAATGGATTGCTACATCCTTCTGTTGAGTCCCATTTTTCAGATGAGTTAGTAACTTCCATTTATACTAGTTTTGCAGTCCTCAGAGAGCCTCTACCAACGGAGCTAAACCAATCTGGCAATGCTTTAGTCTATAAAATAGAATATGTGTTCTGATAATTGAGCAGAGAAGTTTGGTTTCATAGACAGAAGGCTGAGGAAAGCATAAACAGAACAAAAATAAGATTAGTTGTTTCAAAGTTACTTTTGGAAGAGTTAAAGCATAGGAAACTTTCCTATCATGCCTGCTAAAACTGGTTTGGGGATTTGGCTATTATCTCTCATGCCCCTGATTTCTTGTAAGGTCAGATAAACAATTTAGTTTCAGCTTTTTATGTGGAACTTCAGAATGAGTGGCTCCATTTTGGTTTGGCCAGGGTGGAGTTTTGTACAGGAGCTCAGCCTTCTATAAATTTTATTTAAAAATGTAATGTTAGTGGCAAAAGACCTCTTGAACAGATCAAAAATGAGGAGTAAGGACCTTTGCATACCCCATTGCTGGTAAAAATTGCTAAAATCTCCATGTTTAATACCATTTTGGCCAAGTCTATCAAAAATGAAAATACACAAACTGACTCAATGATTCTATGTTTAGGAATTTATTCTACAGATGAATGTTACAAATATATACAGAGATGAGTGTATGGATATTCACTGAAGCATTGTTTATTGAAATAAAATACTGGACACAATAGGGACTGGTTAAAGAAATGCATGTTAGAAATGGGTCCTCCTGATCTGTCTCACTGTCATTCAACACAGTACTATGCAGTAGGTTTTTTTGTTTGTCTTTTATATGTGTATGATTTGAGACAGGGTTTCACTACATAGCCACAGCTGGCCTGAAACTCTTTGTGTAGTCCAAGCTGGCCTCAAACTAGAAGCAATCCTCCTGCCTCAACCTCCCTGGGGCTGGGATTATAGGCATGCCCATCATACCCAGCTGGAATATTTGTTGTCGGTAGGTGCCCTTGAGTTGGGTCCAACTCGTAGCTACCTTCCTAGGGTTTTCAATGGCTGGTTATTTCAGGATTGCTTCGGGAGTGGATTGCCATGTCCTGCTCCCATTTTTGTGGTGCTAGGGATTGAACCCAGGTCTTCAGAGAGTGCAGAGCAGCACTCTGCCAACTGAGCTAAACCCCAGCCCAGCTGGCACAAGCCTATAATCCCAGAACGCAGGAGGCTGAGGCAGGAAATTTGGGAATCCGAGTCCAGCCTGGGCTACATAGTGAGTTTGAGTAGTCTCATGCTACACAGTGAGACCTTGTCTCAAAAATTAATAATAAAAAAAACAGAAAAAGTGATACCCCTAGAAGTCAGCTGTTTAAGGTTAGCTTTGTAATTCTTCACTAGTTTTAGTTTCAAACATAGACCTCCAAAAATAAAAATGGGTTGAAATTAAAGCTGAACTGCTTTATCTACATCAGCCTGTCTTTGCCAGGAAAATGATGTGCTGCTTTAAACTGAGTCTATTCCAGAAGGTTCTTGTGCCCACTGTCAGCCTCTCCCCTGGAGCTATTCCAGCATCACTCCTAAGATTTGACATGCTGTGGAGACTCATCCAAGTACTTGTTAGATTTTCACAATAGCCTGGAGATCAAAGTCCTCCAACTATGTGGCAGAATGCTGGGTGACTCCTATCCTTACTAGAAAGTGAGAGACTCACAGAATGTTTACAGTCTGCAAGGAGTAGTGGAGATTCCTTGGTGCACCTTTTCATTTTGCTGAAAGACATAGTTGGAACTCAGGTCTAGAGAAACAGTTTTACTACAGACCTTCACAAAGGATTCACTGAATCACCTTCCAGTTCAGCAATTATGAATATTGGGTTTCAAACAGATTTAGAAACAGAGTTAGCCAGCTGTGAATTACTGATCTAGACCCTTTCCTCAGCCTTCTTCCAAGTCTTTCACTCCCCAATTAGCTATGCATCCCAGGCTCTTTCCCAAAATAGCCTGGAGAGGGAAATATTAGTGCTAGGAAACAAAAGCCTTATTTTATTGGATCAGGGAGGAGAAAAACAAACCTAGAAGACAAACAACTTTGAGGCTTGAGATGTGTGCGCACTATTATGAAACATGTGGCTTTGTTATTCCACAATCCTCTTTTTCAGTCCCATTTTTCAGATGAGTTAGTAACTTCCATTTATACTAGTTTTAACTATTCTGGGACTCTGTCCTATCCAAAGCCAGCACTATAAAACTTTATACTATACTATACTGGAAACCTAACTCTAAGTCTTCATCTCCTTTGTGCAGAATCCCCATGCTTTGCTCCAAAGCTTCTGACTCCCTGGACCAGAGGCTTCAGCAGGACTTTGATGGCTCTACCCTGGAAGGATGTCCAGAGAGGCACACTGCAAAAAGCCCACTGAGAAATTCAGAAACCCAAGTGCTAACCATGCTATGCCACTAACTTCCTGTGTAATGCTGGGTGAGTCACTTCCACTCCCTGGGCCTCATTTTCCCTCTTTATTATTTTGAGGATATTGGACAAGCATTATGTGGCTCACAAATTATGGTCTGGGTACTCCTAGGAAGGAAGCCAAGGGTGTGGGAATTCAGATGAGCATGTGTTTGGTGGTGGTAGTGGTTGGTCCTAGAGATTGAACACAGAGCCTCAGTACATGCTAGGCAAGTGCTCTGGCCTTGCCATTGAGCTATATCCCTACCCCATGGTTTTGATTTTTGTTTTTGAGACACAGTCTCAGTATGTTACTCAGGCTGTCATTGAACTCTTGATTTTTCTGCCTCTTGAAAAACTGGGATTACAGGAACAAGGAACCATGCCAAAGTATGGTTTTCGGTTTTGCTTTTGCAATACTGGGGATCGGGTGTAATATGTGTTAAGCGAGAGCTCTACCTCTGAGCTCCATCTGCAGCCCTGTTTTTTTGTTTTTGGTCAACCGATGTATTCTAAAAGTACAACTTTCCTAATCTCTTCCATACCTGGGGGCCTGGCAAGGTAGGAACTGAGTTATTTACCCCATTTTATAGATCATAAAACTGCCATTGGGACTACTGATGGAATTCAGAGTTTCAAAGAGTCTGTGGTTTTGTCTGTTTTCTGTCTCATCCTTGAACACAGACCTGACACTTGGAGCCATTATCTGATTATCTGCAACCTGGACCAGCAGCTCCAGCAGCTCATCCTCCAGCCATCTACTGCCTGCCTTGGCGGACAGTTCTCATTTCACGTTACAGACTTTTCCTTGGGCAATAGCTCAGCTTCCAACTAACATTAAAATTTTTTTCTTTTTTGTTTTCTTGCAGTGCTGGGGATCAAACCCAGGGCCTTGTGCATGCTAGGCAAGCACTCCATCATGGCATCAAACCTCTAGCCCCTGTACTTATTATTGTTTATCTAACACCTTCTCTTCCATCCTCTTAGGGAGCTTAGAGAGGTAAACTTGGACTGATCCCAATTTGGAGGTGGGACATGGAAAAAGTTGAAGATTGTCCTCCAATCTCTTTCCCACTCCACAGTTCCCTCTCTAGGTTAGAAATTGATCAGACATTTAATCTCTTCCAAAAATAGTATAAAGTCTTATGATCCTGAAACAATGAGTCTCCTCTGGCTTTTAAGATGTTTACATCAAGCCAGAGATGGTGATGCACACCTTTAATCCCAGGACTCGGGAAGTTGAGGCAGGAGACTTCCGAGTTCCCACTCAGCCTGCGCTGCAGAGTGAGACCATGTTTTGAATATAACTAAAACAAAATGTAAACGAACAAAAGATATTTAAATCACTGTTGCCAGAACTCTTCCAGGATATGTATCTTAAAACAATAGCCCTCAGCAAGCTGCAGTGCAGGCCTGTGACCCCAGCTATTCAGAAGCAAGAGGCAGAAGGATCATGAGCTCAAGGCAACATAGTGAGACCCTGTTTCAAAAAATAAATGAATAAATAAATAAATAAATACCTATCTCTGTACCCCCAAATGGGGCCTGAGCAGCCAGCCCCAGTGGCCTGCTTTAGTGCCACTCAGGCAGTGATGAGGAGGAAGGATTGGTGCCCCACCAGAGCTGCTGCTGGACCACCAACCAGGAAGCTGCTCCTGGAGTCTGGGGAGGTGGGGTGGGGAGCGAGCTGGGGACACGATGTGGGAGAGAAGATCTTGAGACTTTAGCAACTGATGGAGAGAGTGACAGGCGGGTGAGAGAATGTGAAGGATTTCTTTCTCTGTTTTCTTTCTTTTCTTTTTTTTTCTTTGTTTTGAAGACAGGGTCTTCTTATGTAGCCCAGGCTGGCCTTGAGCTTGAGATCCTTCTGTCTCCGCCTCCCATGCTGGAACTACGGGCATGCGCCACCACCCAGCTGAAGTGAAGGATTTCACTGGTGTCTTTCCACTGAAGAGATGGAGATGGGAAGAGTCTGGGGACAGAGAAGGTGAGTTCAGTTTGATGGTGGAAGTTACCTGTGATTCACCCACGTGGAGATGTCAGGAGATCCCCATGGGGCTCTGGGAGACTGTGGAAACTGGGAACAGAGCTTCTGACAGCCACAGGGCCTGCTGGTATAAGCAGCCGATGGGCAGCTTACAAACAGCAGAAGTTGGGCCCCGAACAATCATCCTAGGCCTCTAGGCTAAGTGGAAGAGGATCTCCAACAAAGGCCAGAGGGAGCAGCTGGCCCAGGAGGCCTAGGACTACTGGAAGCTGAGAGCATGAGGAATTCAGTGTTTGTGAGCAGTCAAGTGAAGAAGAAAAGGATGAAGTCCTTGGGCTGCATGACAGCTGGGCCAGTGATGACCTTGGAGAGGGCCATTTCAGTGACGTGCGGGGGCTGAAGCCAGATCTAAGGGGGCTGTGAGTACAGGAGAGGGGAGAAGGAGAGCTGTAGCTGGAGGGAAGGGGAAGGTTCTGTTGTTTTAGAAATGGAGAGAAAGGTACGTTTGGATGCTGTTCAGTTCTTTTGGAAAGAATTTATCTCTAGACTGGGGATGTAACTCTGTGGTAAAGCCATTGCTTAGCATGTGTGAGGTCCTGGGTTTCATCCATGACATGGTGCTGTAAGATCCAGGTGGAGCTCATCTTTAGATTGTTGAAGGGACAAAGTCTCCTTCTTTGTTCACAGAGGAAGGAAGAACTATCTGATATCTATGATCATCTCGCAGTCCCTCTTCCTCTTGACATTTCTTCCCTAACATAGAATGCTTCTGGGGAAAGCACTCTTTTGGAGCATTCTACATTCAGACTGCTGACCTCTGGAAGAATGGAGGGCTGCAGCATCCCACCCCCATCCTTAATCCCCTCCAAGACCTCCCCGAAGTCTCCCTTTCCCCTCCTCTGGGGGCACAGAGCCTCCACAAACCTGTCCCTTCCAGGAACTTGCAAGCCAGGTCAGCATCCTCCTATAGACAAGGGCGCTGAGGTCATTTTGCAGCAGCTCCTGGCAAAGGGGGCCTCTGGGACTGACAGCCAGCCCAGGAGTGCAGGACGACCCATCTGAAGATGGTAGTGTCTACTCTGGGACTCAGGGAGACTGGGAACTGGGGTTCTTGGGGCTTCTTTTCCACCCTGCCTCCTATCCAGTTGCTCCTTGCCATGGGCCTACCCCCCTTCCAGGATCATAACTCTACCATACCCTCTTCCTGGACCCTAGGACCCTCCCCTCCATCTGCTCTTCAAGTGTAACCTGTGACTCTCCCTCATCCATTTCTTCTTACCACACTTACCACGTTCCAAGCACTGGAACAACAGTGAGCAAGCCTCTCTGCCTTAGTCTGCACTCTAGTACTTGCTCTCTCTGCCCACCAGACCCCTAGGGAACCTGCTCAGTGGTGGGGGGAGGGGGGGCACAGCCTGGCTGTCATGCCTTTACCAGTGGCTGCCTCTACCTGGTTCTCATCTGTGCAGTTCCCAGGCAGGGAAGAAGTCTAGGATGCAGAGGGCCTGCCTCCCATCATCCTGTGCATGGCAGCGCCTGGCATGAGCATGGCAGAGATATAGATGCACTCAGGCTTCTCAGGGATGGGACTGTAAGGAGGCTGGAAGCAGAGAGTGGAGCCAGAGGTTGTATAGGGTTCAAGGCCACAGGTACTCCCTATTTCCATCTCGTTATTCCATGTCCAGTCCCCCAAACTGGGTGAATCTGATAGAGATGTTTCTGTGAACTCCCACACCCCATTTCCACGTTCTGTACCTGTAACTTGTTATCTTCTTCACATATGCCATTGCTAAGCTTCCATTTGGTAAGATGGAAGAATTGGGCAAGAAGACCCCTGATTCCATTCCTTCTGGCATTGTTCTGAGTCCCACAGTAGTCCATAGTCTACCCTGTACTCCAAATGGGAATTTTCAGGGAAAACAACATGGGGAAGACAAGGTGGGGACAGCAGGGGCAGCCAGGCCATTCTGCATGCTTCCTCTCTGCCTCACAGTCACCACCCAATATTCCTAAGTGACAAGGACCCAGGATGTACCTGTCCTGGATGGAGACCCTGGGCAAGTGCTGCCTATCTCACATTCCTACCACCCTGAGCACCCCGATCCTGATCCCTTTCAGTCTCAGCTCATGCTGTCCCCAGTCCAAGGATGCCCTTGTACAGAAAGCACCCAACAGTGGGCTGGTGGTGTAGCTCAGTAGTAGAGGACTTGCCTAGTATGTGTGAGAATCTGGGTTTGACTCCCAGCACTGTAAAAAACAAAAACAAAAACAGAAAACACAGAGAGCACCCAGCTGAAAGCTGGTACCTAGGATGTATCCAGAGAAGCCAGAGCAAGGGACCTTGGGTACCATAGCCTTGGCTCTGGAGTTCATGTTCCAATTCTGCCTTGGTAACCTTGCACTAGAACTCTGCCCCTCTGAGCTTCAGATCCTCCCTTTGTGAATGAGGATAACAATAGTGAATCTTTGCAAAGGTTCAGTGAGGTAAAGTATGTAAAACACTCAATGCATAATCAGCCAGTCATTCAGCCAATAGGTATTAAGTGGCTCCTCTGTTCCAGATCTTGGAAATGTAGCATCAAAAAGCAAAGTTCCTGCCTTCATTAGCATTGCAGTTAAATGGGGAGAGGGGAGTAAATAATAATTTTAAAATACCAAAAATAATGATGGAGAACAAAGTACAAGAGCAACAGAGAAAGATGGGAGGGCTAGGGAGATGAGCAGTAATTTTCATCTGGGGCCTCACACATGCTGGACCAGAGCTGTATCACTGAGCTGGACACATCGCCCCCTTTTTTACAATTTATTTTGAGACAGGGTCTCACTAAGTTGCATAGGCTGCCTCTGGCCTCAAACTCATAATCTTCCTGCCTCAGTCTCCCAAATTGCTGGGATTATAGGCATGTGCCTTGGCAACCAGCTGGTGACTTTTTTTTAACAGTTGTAACAGTACAGGCAATAGATGAAGGCGGATTGGACTTGTTGCAAAGGTAGAAAGAAGCCTTACCTATAATGATTATTTTCAGACCACTGGGGAATAGCCCTCACTATCCCACATCCCACCTCACCAGCAATTTCTGGGATGACCACATTCAACTGATATCTTTAGAAAGGACTGTTCATGTTGGCATCATAATGCTCCCAGTGGCCCTGGATCCCCCCAGCAGGGTGAGTAGAGGTTGTAGAAGTTGAGGCCAATGCCCTGAACCATGCCATAAGCTGCCAGTACTACAGAGAAGAACCAGTCCAAGGTCTTCCCAGGATCAAGGGTGAAATAAAATTTGCTGTACTTCTGGACATAGTCCCAATTACTTTGACACCAGTGTGGTAGAGCTGCAAGCAAAGCATGTGAGACCAGAATTTGTGTCCCCTGGCTTTTTGGAGAGGGCAGTCTTGGAATTGACCATAGGGGACATATCTATGTCATTTCACAAGGAGTTGGAGGAATGGCAACCCTGAGAGTTACCAAATATCACCAATCCCACCACACTAGTGGGCTGGATGATGCTCTCGGGACCAGAGTTCATCATTTTTAAAAAATTGGCTTAACCTGGGCATGGTGGAGCTTGCCTTTAATGTCAGCTACTTGGGAGGCTGGGGCTGGGATTTAGCTCAGTTGGTAGAGGGCTGCTCTGCAGTCTCTGAGGTCCCGGGTTTGATTCCTAGCACCACAAAAATGGGAGAAGGATGTGGCAATATACTCCCAAAGCAATCCTGAAACAATCAGCCATTGAAAACCCTATGAGGGTCACTATGAGTCGCATATGATTCCCCATCACATAGAACAACAACATCACAGACAAACCAACCAACCAACCAACCCAATATTGTCTCCAACAGGATTAGTCAGAACCTCAGGGCAGCTGACTGCACATTAGCCTCATTTACCTAAGGTAGGAGGTGATAGAATGGATAAGGATCAAGGTCAGAGATCAGTCGCTGTCCTCCAAATATACGCTCAATCCTTCTGTTTATCTCTGTCCTCAATGGTCTCATTCTAGCCCCTGGTTTGTTTGCTTGTTTCTTTTGTTGTTGTCGTTGCTTGAAATGGGGTCTTGCCATGTTGCCCAGGCTGGCCCTGAACCCCTGGGCTCAAGTGATCTTCCTGCCCCAGCCTCTTTCTTCGTTTTGTTTTGTGTTGTTTTATGAGACATGGTCTCACTATGTGGCCCAGGCTGGCCTAGAACTGGCCATCCTCCTGCCTCAGCCTGTCAAGTGCTGGGATTATGGGCATGTGCCACCACCCCTAGTTCAAGGTCCATGTGTCTTTGTCTTCTTTGCATGGGCCACCACAATAGGCCCCAACTAGTCCCCCTTCTAGTGTACTCACTATAATCTGCCTATCCATAATCTGTCCTTCTGCTAAAACTCTTCCAGTGGCTTCATATGGAATCCCTACTGTGGCTTATGAGGCCACACTTTGCCGTGCCCCATTCGCTCACTATGCCCGAGCCACCCCATCCTCTCTTCTACTGTGGATACCCAGCAGCAAGGTTATTCTTCCTTACTCTTGCACCCCCTTTTCTCTTGGCCTGGGCTACTCAGAGCTCATCTCTTCCCACATGTGCTTCTCATCATTCAGCTCCATGGCTGCCTTCTCACAAAGGCTTCCAAACCATGCTGTCTAAAGGGCCCTTCACAGCCCTTGTTGTAGCTGTTGGGTGCCTCGAGTCAGATCCAACTCATAGCTACCCTATGTACAACAGAATGAAACACTAGTTAACACTGTGCCATGCACACAGTCATTTCATGTTTGAGACTATTGTTGCAGCTACTACATTTCTTCTTATTTTGAGTCGTGCCACGTCAGCAAAAGGTCGTCCCAGGGGCTTTACTCCATTCCCATCGTTAAGGTTGACTCTACTTTGAGGAGGTAGCTCTTCCTCAGTCATTTCTTGAATGCCGTCCAGCCTGGGGAGCTCATTTTCTGGCACTATATTTGACAGTGCTTCTCTGCTCTTTATAGGGTTTTCATGGCTAATTGTTTTGGGAGGGGGCTACTGGGTCCTTCTCCCTAGTCTGTCTTAGTCTAGAGGCTCAGCTGAAACTTGTACACCATGGGTGGTCCTGCTGGTATCTGAGATACCGTGGCTTAGCTTTCAGCATCTCCACAATACAGAAGCCCCCACAGCATGACAAGCTGACAGACATGTGGAGGTCACAGCCCTTAGCATTCTCCAGAACAATTTTGTTTATGTTTTTGTTTTTCTTTGTCAAGAAAAGGTCTCAGTATGTAGCCCAGGCTGCCTCAAATTCTTGATTCTCCTACCTAAGCCTCCTGAGTGCTAGGATTACAGATATGTGCCACCACACCCAGCCACAACCTTGTTAGGGCTGTAGCTCAGTGGTAGAACACTTGCCTGATGTGAGCTCCTGGGTTTGATTCTGAGCACTACAAATAAGTAGATATGTGTGCTTAAGTCTATTGTCTACTGCCTGTCCCTTCACATACACCTGAAAGGCAGAGACCATGTCTGTCTTGGTCACTGCCATATTCCCAGGACCTGGCACAGATGGAGTACTCAATGGATATTTCTGGTATTGAAAAGGCCCTGGAGCAAAGGATAAGGATTTCAGGCACTGTGGGTGTTGGCTTCACTCAGTTAGCTGAGGCCTAAGGCATATCTTGAAGTTGATGGAAAACTGACCCTTGACCATCTGTGCACTCAGCGAAGGCACTTGTAGGCCCAGTAGCTTCCCTCAAAGAAGCAACAGTGTTGGCTGGCAAGCATTGGGACCTTCACAAAGAAGTTCCATGGTGCCTGGTAGTTGTCAGTGGCCCTTGACCAGAGAGGAAATGGGACCCCAGACAGTTCCCTGGCCCAGGCAAGGGCTGTGGGAGATCGGTGCCCATCTGCATATTGTACTGCTCTTCACAGCTCACTTCTTGCCCCTGCTACAGCCAGACAGAGATCTTTCTGCCTGGCAGAGCTGGCCATGACACCTCTAAGAGCATCCCAGTACCCTTAACGTGGGTGCAGTTAGGAGATCCTCCCCCAGGGCTTCAACCCTGGGAAAAACTGGGTTCAGGTTGGGGTGCAGGTTCAATATGTTAAAATTGAGAGGGTCCAGATTCAGTTCAGCTTCAGGTTTAAAACCTCTGTGTACATTGTTGTTGTTGTTGTTAGGTGCCGTCGAGTCGGTATGTGACTCATAGCGACCCTCATAGGGTTTTCAATGGCTCAGTGCTTCGGGATTGCCTTGGAAGTGGATTGCCAGGCCCTTCTCCCATTTTCGCGGTGCTGGGAATTGAACTCAGGACCTCAGAGACTGCAGCGCAGCGCTCTACCAACTGAGCTAACTCCCAGCCCTCTGTGTACATAGGGGGGCTTCAAATTGAACCTGAGCCCATTCCAGTTGAAGCATTTAAAAAAAAAATTTTATGGATGGGCACAGTGGTGCATACCTGTAATCCCAGTAACTCAGGAGGCAGAGGCAGGAAGATCACAGGTTTGAGGCCAGAGGCAGCCTGCGTAACTTAGCCAAACTCTGTCTCACAATAAAAAATAAAAAAAATGGGGGGATAGGAATGCAGCTCACTGGTAGAGTGCTTGCACAACTCTATAGGCTCAGGCCCCTAGTGCCACAAAATAAATTAAATGAATAAGTAAAATTAAAATAAATGAAAAAAATTAAAATGGGCTGGGGGTGCAACCCAGTGATAGAGAACTTGCAAAGTATGTGTGAGGCCCTGGATTCAGCCCCCAAGTACCACAAAAATAAATAAGATTAAATTAAATTAAATTTTTTAAAAATTCATGAACCTGAACCCAATGAAAGATTGGGATGGGTTCAGCTTTTAACCTTTTTTGTATTATTAGCTATTTAAAAATTGAATAGAAGTTTATACCAGCCATTGAAAACCCTAGAGTGGGGTTTAGCTCAGTTGGTAGAGTGCTGCTCTGTACTTTCTGAGGACCTGGGTTTGATCCCCAGCACTGCAAAAACAGAAGGAGGACCTGACAATCCACTCCCAAAACAATCAGCCATCTAAGGGGTCACTATGAGTCGGACACAACTCAACAGCACCTAACAACAACCATAATATGTAGGATTAAAAGTTTCAACTCAAGGCCAAATCCTCTAAATGTTAATATATGGCACACACTCCCGACCCTGAACCCAGTTTTCCACAGGTTTGAAGCCCTGCCCTCCAGACTTGTGCCTTGCGGAGCTTGTAGCCCCAGCCCTGACCGCTCTCCCCGTGAATGTGAGGGCCCAGCCTCTTGTGGATGGGCTTTCATCATCCCCATGCCTTCACCCACGGCGTGCTCTGCCTGGGGGCCTTTTCCTCCACACTCCCTGTCCCTGCTTAGAGCTCCTGTGACCCCTGGACCTCCCTTTTGTAATGCTTTTCACACTTGGGATGACTTGGACCACGTCTGCTCCTGCACCAGACTGGAGGGTCCACGAGGGCAGATGAAAGAAAGAAAGAAAAGAAACTACACAGATCATTTTGTCTGCCTCTTTACTTTCCCATATGGGGAAACTCGGTTGCGCAGGAAGTAGCTACAGAGCTACCCCCTACTGATCTGCAGGTTACCTGGAGTGCGTCCTTGTACGCAGTCTAATCTCTGTGACAGTTTGTGGAATGACAAATAATGAGAGCAAATACTGAGTGCCTTCCATGTTCTAGTGATTTCCATGTAGTTAGTTCTTTAAAGCTTGGGATGTAACTCAGTGGTAGTGGACTCACTCACCTGCCTGCTAGGTCCTGGTTTCATCCCCACCACCCCAGCACAAAAAAGAAAGGAGGGAAGGAAGGAAGGAAGGCAGACAGGAAGGAAGGAAGGAAGGAAGGAAGGAAGGAGGGAAGGAAAGGGAGAGAGAAAGAGAGAGAGAGAGAGAGGAAAGAAAAAGAAATGAAAGAAGGAAAGGAAAGGAGTTTCTTTCTGAGCAACTTCCCCCAACTGTTCTGTACTGGCTCTTTATTTTCTAGGCCCTTAGGAGAGAGGCACTGTGGAAAGATAACTTATCTTCCAGGTACTGTGCTAAGTACTCTGTGGGAATTTCCTTCTGCATTTCATAGCAACCTCTGAAATAGGGCCTATTATTATTTTTCCCAGTTCTCAGATGAGACATCTGAGGCCTAGGCTGGTTTATTTGCCTGAGGTCACATGGCTGGTGTATGGCAGAGTCCAAATTTGAACTCATCCATCTGTTCCCAGAACACACATTATGTTAAACTTCTTCCCCCTCTGTCTGAACCCTCACAACACTAATGCATTATTATTCATTTCCAAGATGAGGAAACTAAGGCTACAGAGGTGAGGTAACTGGCCCAGGCTCCCGCAGCTGGGAGATGCTGGAGATGGGCCTTGCACAATCTCCGTCCCACCCAAGCATGCGAATTGACTCTGCCAGTGTTAGTGACGCTCAGGTGATTTCATTTCCGTGGGGCTGGGCTGACCTGATCCTAAAAGGGCCAGTGGAAACACTGGGAACCCGAGGAGGGGAAGTGATCGGCCAGGTGACACTAGCTCAGACCCAGGTCTCCTGTTCTCCATGCTGAGCCGCTTGCTCTTCTCATGCCCTCCCACAGTTCTGCTCTGAAGGCCTGAGTCTGCGTTGCCCCAGCCCTCACCGCCTGGCACTAGGTCAACCAGAGCTCCTCAGGGACCCTCACTAGAGCTGCAGCTGCTATCATCAAAGAAGAGGCCAGATGGCCTTAATCTCCCCTGGCCTGCCAACAGTGCTCCCAGGAAGTCCCACATGACAGGGTAGGGCCTATTCTCAGCCTCATTTCCTTCCCTCTGAACCAACAGCCAGCACTTCAGTTCAGCCAGAGGATCCCAGCAGTGTCGTCACACAAGGCCATGTATTTAGAAGGTCCCTGCTCTTGGTTTAATCCATTTTCTTTTTCATGACTGTCCATGTATGTATGTATGTATGTATGTATGTATGTATTTTTGATACAGGGTCTTACTATGTAGCCTGGGCTGGCTTAGAATTCATGCCTCGGCTTCCTGAGTAGTTAGGATTATAGATGTGCACCACTACTCCTGGTCTCTCTGTCTCTTTTTTAGAAACACATACAAGCATCTTTATTTCAATTCATAAATATATTAGTTCAGCCTCAAAGATCTGTTAGATACAAGTATTTATGGTAGAATACCCAAATCAACATGGATCTCTCTAAGGATATTTATCTGTGTTCATCTATAATCCATTCATTCAATAGCATGACTGGTTTTGTTTGGAAACTTCACCATCTACTTGAGAATGCTACAAAAGTCAAGTAAATCTTAGTGTCATTATGATAAATTTTGACTTTATAGGCCCTCTGAAAAGGTCTCTGGTATAGCTTTTTTTTTTTTTTTTTTTTTTTTGGTGTTAAAGATTGAACCAAGGGCCTCTTAGCTATACCCCTCTTACTTATTTTCATAACAGACTTGCCCACATTCACTTTCTTCCTCCTCCTCCTCCCCCGCTTCCTCCTCCAAACCCTCCTCCTCTTTTATTTTGCAGTACTTGGAGATTGAACCCATGGCCTTGCACATACTTTGCAAGTGCTCTACCACTGGGCTGCACTCCCAGCCCATTTTTTTTATTTTTATTTTTTATCAAGACAGGTCTTGCTGGCCGGGCGTGGTGGCACACGCCTGTAATCCCAGCGGCTCGGGAGGCGGAGGCAGGAGGATCGCAAGTTCGAGACCAGAGGCAGTCTGCGTAATTTAGCGAGACCCTGTCTCAAAAAGTAAAAAAAAAAAAAAATGGGCTGAGGTGCAGCCCAGTGGTCCAGCACTTGCAGAGCATGCAGGCGCAAGGCCCTGGGTTCAACCCCCAGTACCGCAAAAAAAAAAAAAAAAAAGACAGGTCTTGCTAAATTACACATGCTGCCTCTGGCCTTGAACCTGTGATCCTCCTGCCTCTGCCTCCCGAGTCACTGGCATGAGCCACTGTGCCCAGCCAGTATCTTCTTACATTCCATATAAATTTTAATAGGTACTTGGCCAAGTGAGTGATCTGTTATATCTCTAAGGTCAAGGTATGAATCTGGGGTGGACATGAGAATTTGCATTTCTAACCCATTCTTGAATCTTTCCAAAGTCCTTAATACTGGAATAGCAAAATTTTCTGTTCAAATGGCCATTTTTTTAAAAAAGAGACAAAGGTCCCCAAATATATGCTAAAGGTTTTCAAGTACTCTGTTCCAAAAAACAATTTCAAACAGAAAAGAATTGATGAGCCTTGTGGTGAGTTCTGTTACTCCAGCACTCAGGAAGCTGAGGCAGGATTGAGAATTCAAGACTAGCCTGGGCTACATAGAAAGACTTTGTCAGGAGCCAGGCACGGTGGCACATACCTATAACCCCAGAAGCTCAGGAGGCAGAGGCAGGAGGATTACCAGTTCAAGACTAGAGGCAGTTTGCGTAACTTAGCGAGACCCTGTCTCAAAAAGTTAAAAAAAATGGGCTGGGGGTGCAGCTCAGTGGTCCAGCACTTGCAGAGCATGCAAGTGTGAGTTCCTGGGTTCAACCCCCAGTACCACCAAAAAAAAAAAAAGAAGACTGTCAGAAAAAAGGAAGAAAGGAAAGGGAGAAAGAGAGAGAGAGAGAGAGAGAGAGAGAGGAAGGGAGAAAAGGAAGGAAGGAAGGAAGGAAGGAAAGATAAGAGAAAGAAAGAAAGAAAAGACAACAAAAGAACCTTTTGTCAATTCTCTCTGCTAATCAAAAGACCCCAAATCAATTATTAGGTCAGTGGCCAGAAGTTGAATGTGGATCCTCTTCTCTCCCCAAATAGGAGTTATTTGAAATCGTTGAGTGAATACAAAGCAGAGACAAGTGGTAGCCTTTCTCCAAAAGCTTGAAATTCTTGATAACTTTTGAAGGAGGGCCCAGCAGATTATGCAGTGGGCCCTGTGGCCAGAAAACAACCAGCTGCTTGGGAGTGGGCTTCTAGTGTGTTGTCAAAGGGTGTCTGGCTTCCCTTTGTTTTCTGAGGTCCTCACTGAGAACTCCTATTACCCTAGTTCTTGTAGTGGGCTCCTGGCCTGCCTTCAGCCCTTCCCGCCATATGTGATGGGGCGGGGGTGGAGTTGTCTGCAGAATCATTAGCGGAGAACTTCAACTGCAGCCACAGCCTCTTGTAGTGATCTACTGCAACCTCCCACTTTAGAGGAGGGACACCTGAGGCCCAGAGAAGGAAAGAGACCTGCACGAGTTTGCACAGCACATAGGTGCTTGGACTAACAGAATGGTTCTTTCCTCACCACTGCAGCCTGCTAAGTAGTGAATACTTAGTAGCGAAGAGTACAAGTAGTGAAAAGGAGGCATATACAGCACTGGGCTGGGCGTTAGAGGACTTCCATCCTCTTGACTAAACTGGATGAAATTAGGTTTAGCTCGTGGTGGGAAGAATACCCAAAGGCCAGGATTCAATAAAGCAGCAAATTCCAGCCAAATCAGAGGCAAAATTCCCTTTAAAATGGTCAGGAAAAACAAAAACAAAACAAAACAAAAAGCCCGGTGCTATGGCACACACCTGTAATTCCAGCTACTTGGGAGGCTAAAGCAGGAGGATCTTGAATTTGAAGCCAGAAGCAGCCTGTGCAACTTAGTGAGACCTTGTCTTGAAATAAACAATAACAGGCCGGGCACAGTGGCGCATGCCTGTAATCCCAGCAACTCCGGAGGCAGAGACAGGAGGATCGCAAGTTCAAGACCAGTAGCAGTCTGCGTAATTTAGTGAGACCCTGTCTCAAAAAAAAGTGAAAAACTGGGCTGAGGGTACAGCTCAGTGGCCCAGAACTTGCAGAGCATGCAAGTGTGAAGCCCTGGTTCAACCCCCAGTACCCCCCCCCAAAAAAAATAAGAAATAAGAAACAATAACAAAGGGGAAGGGGATGCAACTCTGTGGTAGACCACTTGTGTAGCCATGTCAAGGCCCTAGGTTCAATACCCAAGTACTGCAAAGTAAATAAATAATGAAAATGAAATGAAAGACAAGTGGGAGCTGGGGATGTAGCTCTGTGGTAGAGGGCTACCTAGTATGCACAAGGTCCTGGGTTAATCTCCAGCACCACAAAACAACAAAACAATACAAAAAATAAAATGACAAAAAAAGAAAAAAGAAAAAGAAAAGAAAAGAAAGGGAAAGAGAAGGAAATTTTGGGACTAGGACATAAAGCACTTCCCTAGAATTCATGAGGTTTGATCTCTAGCACTGGGAGAAGAGAGAGAGAGAGAGGGAGACAGACAGAAAGGAAAGAAGGAAGGGAGGAAGGAAAGAAGCAAGGAAGGAATGGAGGGATGGAGGAAGAAAGAGAAAAACTTGATCATCCAGGAGAGGACCTGAGTAGGCTGTATTTGGTACAGTGCCGTGTTCCGGCAGCCACACCTGCTATGCTCACGCTCTGGACCAGACCCAGTGCCTAGGGCTTTCCAACACTGAGTTCACTTAATACACTCAACCAACCTGTCAGATGCTTATTTTTGTTTCCACATTGAAGGTGAAGAAATTCAGATCAGGAACGTAAAGTGCTTTGCTTGGGACTTCTTACACAATGCTTTTAGAGCTCAGTGATCAACCGAGATAATGCATGGAACAGCGTCAAGTATATATTAAGTGCTCCAGAAAGTTACATAAGAGTCCACAACCTGGAAATGGTAAAAACCATGATTCAAATTCAAACTTTTCCAACTTCCACCTTGTGCTCTCTTTCAGTGGTCAGAACTGTCCTAGTATCTGAGCCCTGTTCAGTTAAATCTTGTTTAATTTGAACTCACTTACCCAGAACTCACAATTAGGGTGACTTTTTTCCTTAGGCTTTCAACCATCAGAACAAAAAACAGCAACTACTCAAGAAACAAAGTAGAATCAACAATTTAGTCTATGAGACGATTTTTTGTGTGTGTGGTCCTAGGGGGTTGAGCCTGTAGCCGTACCACTGTGGTGTCCAATCCTGTCAGATCTCAGAAGCTAAGCAGGGTGGGATCTGGTTAGTACTTGGATGGGAGACTAGCTGGGAACACCAGGTGCTGTAGGCTTGGGAGAAGGACTGGCAATCCATTCACTCCCTCAAAAAACAATCAGCCATTGAAAACTATGAATAGCAGAGAAGCACTGACAATAGTGTTTCTCCTGTTGCACGTAGGGTCACTATGAGTCAAACAGCAACTCAATAGCACCTAACAACAACAACTACAATGACAACAACAAGGGAGTTGAACCCAGGGCCTCATGCATATGCTTCTCAAGTGCTGTACCACTGAGCTGCCAGCCAGTCCCATTTAAAAACTTTTTTTATTTTGAGACAGGCTCTCACTGCGTAGCATAGGCTGCCTGTGGTCTGGAACTTGTGAGCCTCCTGCCTTAGCCTCCTGAGTCACTGGCATTATAGGTGTGGGCCACCACACCTGGCTTCTGTGAGGCAATGTCTCAGGAATATTTTTATGGCTTAGTACCTACTCAGCTCACTGCCTGTACCTTCTCTGCCCTTAAGCTTAGATTGTTGTTGTTGTTGTTGTTAGGTGCCATCGAGTCTGTATCCGACTCATAGCGACCCTCATAGGGTTTTCAATGGCTGACTATTTCGGAATTGCCTTGGGAGTGGATTTCCAGGTCCTTCTCCCATTTTTGTGGTGCTGGGAATTGAACTCGGGACCTCAGAGACTGCAGCGCAGTGCTCTACCAACTGAGCTAAATCCCAGCCCTAAGCTTAGATAAGAGGTAAGAAATAGTAAGTGCTTGAAAATGACTTATGAAAGAAAGAAAGGAGAGAAGGAAGAAATGAAGGAAGGAAGGTAGATTTTTGCCTGCCATTAGGTCAGCAAAAATTCAGTTACATTCATGAAATGTTCTTTGGTCAAGAGGAAAGGATTTCTAATACATTTTAGAAATATTCATCTTAAACATCAAGGGATATATAGGTATAATATTGTGAAATATATATATATATACATACATACATATATATATACATATATATATATATACATATATATATATATATATATATATATATATATATATATATATATATATATTGGCCCTTACCTAACACTTGAGATTAAGAGTGTTTTTGAATTTCAGATTTTTCAGATTTGGAAATATTTGTGTTACCAGGATAAACCTGGGCTACCTGCTACTCAAAAGCCAATATTCATGATATAAGTTGGGAGGAAGGAATCAGATTTATTAAAGAGTTGCCAATCATGAGAAGATGGGGTATTGACTTCAAAGCTTGGTCTTGGGGGCTTATGGACATAGAAGGCTTTCATAGTGAGGGAACAGAGGAGCCCGGCAGGAAGACTACTGATGAGTAGGGTCTTTGTCATCCAGAATGTACACCTCTCTCTTGTTCTGTAAGTCTCTCTCTTGCAGTGCTGGGGATCAAACCTAGGGCCTCACACATGTTAGGCAAGTACTCTAACAACCCAGCTGCATCCCAGCACATGAGACCCATCATACCCATTCAGATGTGGGATTTTCCACTTGTGTTAATCATGTTGATGTTCAAGAAGTTTCAGATTTGGGAATATTTCAGATTGTGGATTCTCGAACTGGGGACACTCAATCTGTATTTTATTTTCCTTTCTGTTTCCTAGCATACAACTTGTAAAATCCTTGTTGTTGTCAGGTGCCATCAAGTCGTGTCTGACTCATAGTGACCCTCATAGGGTTTTCAATAGCTGATTGATTTGGGATTGTTTCAGGACTGGACTGCCATATCCTTCTCCCACTTCTCCCATTTTTGCGGTGCTCAGAATCTAACCCAGGACCTCAGAGACTGCAGAGCAGTGCTCTACCAACCGAGCTAAATCCCAGCCCCCAAATCGTTGTTGTTGCCAAATTAGTAAGTGCCTTTTTGTATACGAATGAGTTGACCAATGACTAGTGGCACCAAGGAGTTTCAGGATTGAGTCTGATTGCCAGAAGGACCAAGGCAGGATTAAAGAGTTTAGAATTTCAGCCTGCCTCTCAATCTCTGGGGAGGAAAGATGGGCTGAAGGCCAAATCAATCACCAATGGCCACTCCCAAAACAATTAGCCTTTGAAAACTCTATGAATAGCAAAGTAGTGCTGTTAAATAAAGTGCCAGAAGATGAGCTCCACAAGCTGGAAGGCATGCAAGAAAAGACTAGGGAAATGTTGTCCCCTCAAAGTAGAGTTCATGTTAATGGTAGGAGTGGAGTAAAGCCCCCAGGACCTCCTTTTGCTAATGTAGCACAACTCAAAATGAGAAGAAACACAGTGACTGCAACAATGGGCTCAAACATAATAAGATTGTGTGCATGGCACGGTGTTGTGTAGTGTTTTGTTCTGCTGTACTTAGGGTCGGGATGAGTTGGATCTGACTTGATGGCACCTAACAACAACAACAAATGAAGCCTACAGACCTCCCCCCCCCCCAAAGGGATAGGGTTTGGATTGCTGAACACATGGTGATTTCTGGAGGATGGTAAGCCAAGAGAAGGTATGGGGCTGTGCATCCCTTCCTATAGCCTTGCCATATGGATTTCTTTATATGTATCCTTTGTACAGCCTGCAGCTGTAGCCCTGTGGCATCTGATCCCATCAGATCTCGGAAGCTAAGCAGGGTCGGGCCTGGTTAGTACCTGGATGGGAGACCGCCAGGGAACACCAGAAGCTGTAGGCTTGGGAGAAGGACCTGGCAACCCCCTCCCAAAAATCAATCTGCCATTGAAAACCCTATGAACAGCAGAGAAGCACTGACAATAGTGTTTCCCCTGTTGTACAGAGGGTCACTATGAGTCGGGTAGCAACTCGACGGCACCTAACAACAACAACAACAACAACAATCCTTTGTACTATCCTTTAGAATAAACTAGCAAATTTAAGTAAAATATTTCCCTTAGCCACTATAGCAAATTCACTGAGCCCTAGGAGGGGAGCCCCAATTTTTAGCTCGTCTGTCAGAAGCTAAAGTAAAACAACTTGGGGCTTGCAGTTGGCATTGGAAGTTGAGAACGGTCTGTGGCACCTTATGCTCTCTCCAGGCTGATAGTGGCAGAATTGAACTAAATTAAATGATACTTGGCTGGTGCCTGCTGCAGAACTCATTGCTTCTTAGTATGTGGGGAACCCTTCCACACATTTGGTGTCCGAGCATGTTGTGAGAGTACAGCAGGAAGAAAGAGGTTTATTTTTTTTCCTATAGTCTCCGAACAAGTTAGAGGATTAACTCCTGTTGACCAGGAATTCCGTTCAGTAGAATAGTCACTTGGCTCATAGTTATTTGAGGTCTGGTTGTATTCACACTGCACCCAGAAGCCTATCTTATATTAATCCTGGTGCCCCAGGCGCCTGGCCCAAGAGGAGGTCAGGTCAGCTTCTCCCTGGGCCTCTGTTGACCATGAGCAGCCAGAAAAGCAGGGAGGACATTAGGGTCCATGAACTGCCAAAGTTCACGGTGAAGCTGAGAGCTTCCATCTATCTCACAGCCCTGAGCAGCCCTGGCTAGTGACCCTGGCCTGTCCCATCCCCTTCCTTGGCCTGGGCTTCTAGGCAGAGGCTGGTGTGGGACAGCTGACTCTGCCCATCTACTGGTATTTCAGAGCTCCAGGGAGGATACTTGGTTGCAGGGGAGCAAGAGGGTGAGCTGGAATTGGCAGATTTGGCTCAAGGTTAATTGCAGGTCTCCAAAATCCAGTTGGGCCCAGGGGCCAGGTGGGACACACATGAGAAAAGATTCCAGGATGGAACTGTAGTGACTTGGGAGAGTCCATCCAGCTCTAGCTTGTGCTTTCCCAGCAGGAATGAAGACGAGGGTGGCCAGATATCCAAATTTCTCAGAGAAGCCAGACATCCAGATTTTGTCTGTTAGTTGTTTTGCTCTGTTTTGCCTTTTAGGCACGGTCTCACTCTATTGCCCAGGCTGACCTCCAAATCCTGGGCTCAAGTTATCTTTCTCCCTCAGCTTTCCAAGTAGCTGGGACAACAGGTGTGTGCCACTGTACCCAGCAATGGCTTTTAGTTTTTAAATCCTTCTCTATCGCTTTCCTTCTCATCTTCCTTCTTAGTTGTTTTTCTCCTTCTTTTTTGAAATACAAGCACAAGAGGGCTTCTACTTATGACCCCTGAGATGAAGAACTGGGAGGAGAAGGCTGAGGACAGTATGTCCTGCCAGAGCTGGGGGTAGAACTCTGTGAGGTTTGGTTCACTGCCTCCTGATGGAGTCAGTGAATTGAGAACCAGAGTAATGGACAAAGATCTTTGTTAATAACATGCCAAAATATTGGAAGATGATAGGCTTTTGCCTTTCAACATCCATCTTACCCCCTGCCCTAATTATATCTTTTATGTGATTTTTCAAGGGAAAGGATGGAGGTCCCAGACAGGTGGGTGCCTCAGTTGTCTTGTTGTTGTTGTTGTTGTTGTTGTTGTTGTTGCTAGGTGCCATCATGTTGGGTCTAACTCACAGTGATCCTATGTACAGCACAACAAAACATTCCCCAATTGTGTGCCAGGCACATGATCTTTTTTATGTTTAAACCCATTGGTGCAGACACTGTGTTAATCCATCTAGCTGAGAGTCTTCCTTTTTTTCATTGACCTGCCACTTTCCCAAACATGATGTCCTTCTCCAGAGGTTTGGTCCCTCCTGATAACATGTCTAAAATAGGTAAGAGGCTATGTAGCCATCCTTGCTTCCAAGGAACACTCTGGTTACATGTCTTCTAGGACAGATCTGTTGGTTCATTTGGCAGTCCATGTTATATTCAATATTCATCTCCAGCACCATAATTCAAAAGCATCAATTCTTCTCCTGTCTCCCTTGTTCAGTGTCTAGCTTTTACAACCATATGATGCAACTGAAAATACCATGGCAGGAGTCAGGTGCGCCATCGTCTTCCATGTGACATCTTTACTTTTCAACACTTTAAAGAGGTCTTTTGCAACAGCTTTCTCAATGCAATGTGTCTTTTTATTGCTTGACTGCTACTTGCATGAGTGCTGATTGTAGAACCAAGTAAAGCAAAATCTTGGACAATCTCAATCTTTTCTCCATTTATCATGAAGTTGCTTACTGACCCAGTTGTAAGGATTTTTGTTCTGCTGATGTTGAAGCTCAATCCATATTGAAGGCTGTGTTCTTTTATCTTCCACAGTAAATGTTTCAAATCCTCTTCACTTTCAGCAAGCAGAGTTGTGTCATCTGCATAATGCAGGTTGTTAATGATTCATCCTCCAATCATGATGTGGTATTTCCTTCATGAAGTCCAGCTTTTCCGATTATTTTATCAGTTGTCTAGTGTTTCAAAATGTAGCCTCTTCTGGAGTGTGGGCTGTATACATTTTATGTCCTTCACATAGATCAGCAGAAGCTACAGTCTGTGGATCTAAGGAAGACATAAATCATCAAAGTTTCTGTGTTGAGTCTAGTGACTTGTGTCGGGTTTTTGTTGTGGTCAGCGTTTCTGGCAAGATCGCTTCCAGGTGTGACCTTCTGTAATTTAGGACTAGGAAATGCTCAAGAAGGGAGCATTGTGCATTCCTAGCAAGATAGACTTCAGGGGACAGCTAATCCTTAAGACATAGAGCAGGCAGGAGTAACGAGAAACTTGTGAGAATTGCCTCTCTGCAGAGGTGCTGGGGAGGCTTACGTGCACTCTCAGGAGGAACAACAGAATCTCGCCATCTCATTTCACAAGAGAAGGACTGGAAGTTAGGGATCTTCCTGAGGTCCTGGAGTGCTCAGTGCTGCAGCCAGCACTGGGGGCCAAGGCTCAGTACCGAAAGAGGGTTTCAGGCCCCAAGGCCAAATGAAGGGAAGGAGATTTGCAGCAGAGAGATTGGAGTTCACTGTGAAGAACAACCTCATGGAGAGAATGGGGAACTGCCTCCCAGCCACCCTCCCTTTGTGGAAAATCGTGCCACCTTGCGCACTCTTTGGGGACTGGGCCGCTCCAGCAGAATTGGTCACTTGCCTGTCCGTTGCCCACCTTCCCATGTGCTTAGTATCACAGTTCTCAGAGTGTGCCTAGTACACGGGAGGCATTTATTTTGGGAGATTTCGCCATTTGATTTGATTTGATTTTCAACATGCTGGGGAGTTGAACCCAAGGCCTCATGGATGCTAAGCAGGTGCTCTACCACTGAGCTACATCCTCAACCCCCTTTTATTTATTTATTTATTTATTTATTTCTTAATGGCTCTCATGCTCTAGTTTGGCCTTGCTTCTGGGGAAAGGACCCCTGACAGTAGTTACAAGGAGTGAGGTGCCTTTATTCATTGGTGAACAGCTGTGTGTAAACTCAGATGATGAAAGGAAGTAATCATTTCTCTACACCCAGGAGCTGTGATCTTCAGAGAATGCAGCGAGTCCTGACATTTGTTACTTCTGGCTGTAGAGGGCCACTAAGCTAAGGTTCCCAGGAGGTCCCCCCACAGTCCCTCCCATCAGCTCCTTGCTGAGTCCTTTCCCCATGGCCACAGCCCTACCTGGGAGAGAGGAGAAGGTTGGGGGAATAGAGGTGGGATAGATTCTGCAGTGGCTTCCCATGTGGTGGTGGTGGTGTTGGGTGCCATCAAGTCATGTCCAACTCATAGCAACTCCCATAGGGTTTTCAGTGGCTGATTGTTTCAGGATTGCCTCAGGAGTGGATTGCCATGTCCTTCTCCCATTTTTGCAGTGCTGGGAGTAGAACTCTGGACCTCAGAGACTGCAGAGCGGTGCTCTACCAACTGAGCTAAATCCCAGCCCTCCTATGTGTAGCCAGGTTCTATTCTGCGCTCTGTTGGAAACTTGGTCCCTGCTGAGTCTTCGATCTTTTGGGGAAAAGGACAGAGTGAGTACCCTCTGCCACCCATCTCTCTGCATCCCCTGTAATAACCATCAAGGACATAGGAGGAGACAGAGACTCAGAAGGTAAACACCTGTCTCTTAGAGGAGACCAAGCATTGGACGGGCAGTGGGGAGACCAGGCTTCTAGGTTGCCATTAACTACTGGTGAGCTTGGTAAGTCACCCTCCCTCCTTGGGCCTAAATTTCCTCATTTTAATGAGTGTTGGATTAAATCAGGTTTCCTGTTATGGTAGAGTTTTTTTTATTGGTGGTGGTGGTGGGTTTTTTGTTGTTTTGTTTTGAGACAGGGTCTCTGTATGTAGCCCAGGCTGTCCTCGAATTCATGATCCTCCTGCTCATCCTCTCAAGTGCTGGGATTATAGGCATATTGTGCCACACCCAGCTCAAGAATTTGTCAATATGTGTTCATAGACTTTTTTTTCAGTACTGAGGGCTGAACCATTTGCCATGGTAGGCAAATGCTCTACCACTGAGACATATCTCAGCCCCATCTTTTAAAAAATTTTTCATTTTGGGACAGGATCTTGCTAAATGGTTCAGGATGCCTCTGGCCTCAAACCTGCGCTCCTCCTGCCTCAGCCTCCTGAGTAGCTGGGATTATAGCCATGACGCACAGCTCTGGATATGTTTTAATCATAAAGAAATGGTAAATGTTTAGCCAGGTGTGGTGGTGCATGCCTGTAATCCCAGCGCCTGGGGAGGCGGAGGTTAGGAGGATTGCAAGTTCGAGACCAGAGGCAGTCTGTGTAATTTAGCAAGACCCTGTCTCAAAAAAAGTAAAAAAAAAAAAAATGCCCTGGGCCTGCAGCTCAGTGGTCCAGCACTTGCAGAGCATGCAAGCGCAAGGTCCTGGGATCAACACCCAGTACCACAAAAAAAAAAAAAAAAAAAGAAAGAAAGAAAGAAAGAAAAAAAAGAAATGGTAAATGTTTGAGTAGATATTTTCAACCTGATTTAAACATTACACAATGCATGTTGTTGTTGTTGTTGTTGCTGTTGTTAGCCGTTGAGTCGGAATCCAACTCATAGCGACCCTATGTACAACAGGCAAAACACTATTGTCAGTGCTTCTCTGCTGTTCATAGGGTTTTCAATGGCGGATTGATTTTTGGGAGTGGGTTGCCGGGTTCTTCTCCCAAGCCTACAACACCTGGTGTTCCCAGGCGGTCTCCCATCCAAGTACCAACCAGGCCCGACCCTGCTTAGCTTCTGAGATCTAACAGGATTGGTACCACAGGGCTACGGCTGCAGGCACACAATGTATACATACATGGAAATATCATGTGGCTAGCCAGGTATGATGTGTACTACCATTATCCTAGCACTGGGGAGGCTGAGGCAGGAAGATCTCAAGTTTGAGGCCAGCCGGGGCTATATAGTGGGTTCAAGGTCAGCTTGGAATACATAGTGAGACACTGTCTCAAGAAAAAGAAAAAAAGAAGGAAGGAAAGAAATATCACATGGCATTGTGTACAATTTTGATGTTTTTATGTATCAGTTAAAATAAATAAGTGGATAAGTAATAAATTTAGGTGTTGGTATAGCTCAGTGTTAGACCACCTCCTAGCATATGTAGGCCCTGAGTTTGATCCCCTGACCCACAAAAATATATAACTAAATAAACAAACAAAAATCAGGTAGGCCAGGTGCTGTGGTGCATGCCTGTAATCCCAGCGGCTCAGGAGACGGAGGCAGGAGGATCGCAAGTTCGAGACCAGAGGCAGTCTGCGAAATTTCGCGAGACCCTATCTCAAAAAATAAAAAAAAATGGGCTGGGGGCGCAGCTCAGTGGTCCAGCACTTGCAGAGCATGCAGGCACGAGGCTCTGGGTTCAACCCCTAGTACTGAAAAAAAAAAAAAAAAAAAAAAAAAAAAAATTCAGGTGGTACTAAAACCCTTACGTCTAATGTAGTTTCCTGTCCCAACTCTATCTACTAAATCTAGCCCTATTCCCGACCTCTTAGTTTTACTGTTTCTCCTTCCTTCTGTAGCATTGCACACCAACAGCCAACTTTTTGGCCACTTACCCAACTGCCATCCTGAAACCACCTGGGTCATTCTTCTGAGGCTGAGTCCTCGCTGTAGATGCTTTACCTTCCTCTTTCTTGATGTGTGGCTCTGTATTGCTGAAGCTATTTCACTGACTTTCTAAGAAGGGTTACCTGTGATACAAATTTATTTACCCGGTGCTTATCTGGGAATAGATTCATTTCAGCTTCACACTTGGTTGAGGGTTTGATTGGATATGGAATCCCAGGTTGAAAACCATTTTCACTTAAAATTTTGAAGCAGCCTGCAGTATTGCTAAATGATGCTGAGAGTTCCCTCCCTCATCCCACATGCTTCGTGGAAAACTTCGATTCTCTGTTTATTTCCCGTGTGTGGCTCTTAAAATTTGACTTAGTAGACTAACTACACAGAATCATGGCTCTCAGTTCTGAGAAGTTTTCTTGGATTATTATTTTGTTGCCATGCAGGAGATGGAACCAAAGGCCTTGAACGTGGTAGGCCAGCACTGTACCACTGAGGTATACCCCCACCCAGATGATGATGATGATTATTATTATTAATGTTAATTATTTTGCAATTCAAGGGGCTTGGACCCAGAGCCTCACTCATGGTAGGCAAATACTGTACCACTGAGCTGGGATTATAGGTGTGTCATCGTGCCTGGCCAGATTATTTTGTTGATAATGCCTCCTTCCCCTGCAAGTGCTGTGCCACTGAGCTGTTCCCCCAGCCCTATTTTTTTGTTTTTTTGAGACATGATTATAGGCATGTACCATCATGACTGACTTGGCTTTCATACTTAATGATAAGGTGCAGGTTCTTATTTTGTGTTTTTGATTATTATTATTATTTTTTTGAGATAGGGTCTCACTATATAGCCCAGGCTGTCTTTTGTCTCTGCTTCCTGAGTGCTGAGATTACAGGAATACACTACCACCCTGAGCATTTAGTTCGCTTTAAAATAATCTCTTTTGTTTTATAATTGCAATATCTTCTTTATTTCTCTGATAATATTAGTTACAGATTTTCCTCTTTTTTATTCTCTGTATTAATTCTGTTCTGCATTGTGTGGTTTCTTTTTTCTTTATTTTTTTGTGGTATTTTGGGGTTGAACCTAGGGCCTTATACATACTTTGTAAGTGCTCTACCACTGGGCTGCACCCCCAGCCCATTTTTAATTTTTTTATCTTGAAACAATGTCTTGCTAAGTTACATGGGCTGCTTCTGGCCTTGAACCTGTGATCCTCCTGCCTCTGCCTCCTGAGTTGCTACGATTACACAGGCATGAGCCATCGTGCCCAGCTGAGTTGTATTTTTCCAAATTGCTATTTTGGTCTCCTGTGTTAGCAGCTTTCCTCAGAGATCTCTGCAGAGCTATGATTGTTCATCCATAGCTGAGAGTCTGCTGACCAGAAGCTGGCAGTTGGTTGCAATTCATTGGTCAGCTGAAGCCCTCACTGTAGGGTGTGAGGTAGGGACTCAGCCTTTGCACTGGGCTGTCCATATGTATTCTCACTGAGGTCATTAAACTTCCCTGGAGATGGACCATCCTATCTCCTGTTGGGGGTCTATAAACTTGGTTTCCAGCCTTTCGGAGCAGCAAAGGAGAGAGAGACTGAAGTCCCACCAGTTCAGGATGTAGAATTCCACATAACTCCCCTAGCTGGGGCCCCTCTCCTCTCCCCTGCCCTCTCTTGAACCTCAGGAGTCACCTGTTCAGTTGCTCCAGGAAACACACTCATTTCCTGGTGTGTGTCAAGAACAGAAGGGAGAGAACTCAAGGAATGAGTGGATTCCCTTGAAGAAAGCATGAGATGAGATGGGAATTAATGTAAACTTGACTTACTGAGGGAGTGGGGAAGCAGGAAAAAGCAGGGAAGAAAGTGCAGCAAAAACATGGCCTCAGCTGGGCATGATGGCACGTGTCTATAATCCCAGCAGTTGGGAGGCTGAGGTAGGAGGATCATGAGTTTGAGGCCAGCCTGGGCTAATAGCAAGACTGTCTAAAAAACAAACAAATAATACTCCAAAACAACAACTACCACCACCACCACCACCACCACAACCACAACAACAACAACAACAAAAGGTCTCAGCTGGGCCTGGCTCCCGCCTGATCACAGAAGTGCTCTGGGGGATTATGAAGTTAGTCTCACTCTGAGGCCAGGGCTGGTCGGGGTGGCCCGGGGCGCTTACCTCAGTCAGTGCCCCTGTCATGTAACTTCCCAGGTGAGGCTTGTGAACTCCTGAGAAGGAACTGAGAAAGGATGTTTATACTAACACAGTTTCTGTGAATTTGATTGGTCTGATTTCCACCCATACTGGAGGCCATGGCTTAGAGGTGGCCCTGCCTTTGTATCAGCATGTCATCCAGATGCACCAGGCAGCAGCCAAGTCACCCAGTACCCTAGTGATTCTGGAGTTTTTCTCTTCTGACACCATTGGTTCCCTACTTCCTGTGAGCAGAAATGATGCTAAGGTGACCTCTATTGACCAAAGGAAGAACTGCAGGTTCTCACTCTTCTAGAAGGTGAAATGACCAATACTGTCTCCACTATCTGCCAGGTGTCTACAGCTGTACCATTGTGACATCAGATCTCGGAAGCTAAGCAGGGTTGGGCCTGGTTAGCACTTGGATGGGAGACCACCTGGGAACACCAGGTGCTGTAGGCTTGGGAGAAGGCAATCCACCCCCAAAAACCAATCAGCTATTGAAAACCCTATGAATAGCAGAGAAGCACTCTGACAACAGTGTTTTGCCTATTGTACATAGGGTCGCTATGAGTCCACAGGCTCCACATATACAATTATGCCTTGGATTTGTGTCTATACCGGCAAGGTGGACACCATCATCTCAAATTTATAGTGGAGGAAAAGGAGGCTCAGGGAAGTGAATGAGTCAGATACCAACTTGGTGGCACCTAACAACAACATCTGCCAGGTGCTCTGCATATACGATTATGCCTTGGATTTGTGTCTATCCCTATAAGGTGGGCACCATCATCTCAAATTTATAGTGGAGAAAAAGGAGGCTCAGAGAAGTGAACCAGCTCCCTGAGTTCTCATGGTATCAGAGGTGTCTTTGGGACTCAAGCCATACCTGAGGCCAGACTTTGCTCTATACCTGGCTTTGCAACTCAGTCTTGCCAAAGACAGTAGCATTGGTGTCACTGGCGGTGTTCACCATACGACGCCAGACCTCTGAATCAGAATTGTGGCGTAAGGAGATCCCGGATGATTTGTGACGTGTATGCGCGGTAAAGTCAAGAGGCTCCTGACTCCCAGGAGGTAGTAGGGAGACCCCAGCATGTGTCCTTCTGAGAAGATACTGAAAAATGTGGTCTTTGGTTACAAAGCACTTGTCATTTTTCGAGTCCTTTCTTTGCAATGGCTCCCTATGCCCTGTGAGTTACACAGATAAGGTCAGTCACATCATTCTCATTTTAGAGATAAACAGCCCAGGAGAGGTGAAGTCATTTGCCTAGAGCTGCGAGCCAGGAGGCACCCGCCACTCAATGTGGATTGGCTGGGAGGGAATCCAAGGCCTCTAAGATCTGAGGCTGACACCACGGGGGGCCTGTAGGTTCCTGGACTTGCCCTCTGGGCTCAGAGGTCATCAGGCTGGCCGAGTGGGCCCTGCTTACTTGTTTACTCATGTGCAGATAAGAGTGCTGCCTGGGAACTGGGTATGGTGGCACATGCCACACCGGTAATCCCAGCACTCGGGAGGCCGAGGCAGGAGGATTGGCATGAGTTTGAGGCCAGCGTGAGCTACGCAGTGGGTCCTAGGTCAGCCTGGGCTATGCAAGATCCAGTTCCTGTCTCCCCCACCCACAGAAAGAATAAGAACAAGAAAAAAGAGTGCTGCTTGGCTCCGCTCATGTGACCTGTGTGACCCTGGGCCAACTATTCAGGCTCTTTTAGCCTCGGTTTCTTCAGAGTTGTTGCGCAGACTGGGTGAGGATGATGTAGGTAGCGCTGGTGCAATGTAAGAACTCAACACATCCTGCTGTTTGTGCACGTGCGCCCTCAACTGCTGTGGGCCTGCTTCCTTTGCGCCTGGTTCCTTTGTGCCTGGTGGATACGGAAGACACCGCCCCACTACACGAAGTGTACAGCCTACCCGGGAGACGGACACTGATCGAGTGCTCTAAGTGTGGGGAGCAGGTGGGGATTCCTTGAGTATGATTTGTGAGTGGATGAATCTGGCTGTGTGCACTGGAGTTTGCCTTGGACTTAGACAGGACCTTTCCTTCCCTCTGTTCATGGGGAGAAGGTGAAACCCACCCTCCAGCCCTCAGCCCCCTTGTTAGGTGGGAACCAAGGCCAGAGCTGTCCTCCCCCTCTAGCCCTTCTGAAGTGGTTCCTGGAGGGCGAGTCTCCTCCCCCACCCTCATATGAGTATGTCTGGAGCAGAGGGGCGGAGGGTAGTGGGAGATGAGCCAGCCAACTTGATCCTATGGGTGAGTCACAGAAGACAGGCCCAAAACTCTCTAGTCTCACCTCTGTTGCCGTCCCATACTGGGCACTTTTCAGTTTATTAAGCCATATTCCTCCCACCTCAGGGCCTTTGCACATGCAGTTGCCACTGCTTGGAAAGGTCTTTCTACCTCTGTCTACTTAATTCAATTCATACCCATTCATATGTCATTCAGGGGCCAGCTGAAACATTATCTCTTCCAGGAAGCTTTGTTGGACTCCCCAGACAAGCTCTAAGTCCCTTGCTATAGTTTAGGTCAGGAATGTCCCCCAGAGGGCTGTGTGTTAAAGGCTTGGTCCCCAGCCAGTGGCTCTAACAGTGGTGGAAACTTTAAGAGGCAGGAAGAGCTAGTGGAAGGAACTTAGGCCTTTTGAAGCCTGTCATTGAAAGCATATTGGGACCCTGGCCCCTTCTTGTCTTTTTGCTTCCCAGCTGTCACGAGGCAAACATGCTCCTGCCATGATGTACTGGGCCACTACAGGCCCACAGCAACAGGGCCAAGTGACCCTGGAGGAACCTCTGAAATGGTGAGCCAAAATAAACCTTCCTTCTCTTCAAGTTGATTGTCTTGGGCATTTTGTTCTAGTGACAGAACATTGCCCTAGCCCCCAAACCTAACACAATTTTCCCTTCTTGGGGCTACCACAGCTTGCAAGTACAGCCTCGTGTGACTCCTGCTCAGGGTCAGCCTTCCCAGCTATGCTGGGAGCAGAGCTGGAATCTGTTCTGCTGGTATTTTCTTTTCAGCCCTGAGTTCAAGTGGCTCCGACCAGAACCAAGATGACCCAGGCCTGACACTTGTGCCTGAAAACACAGCTGGATGCTGAGGAGTCTGATGCACATCCTGAGGTTTGGGGCTGGGGAGGGACATGTAACACGGGGGCCAGCATGAGAGAGTGAGGGCTCGAGAGAAGGTGGAGGTGGCAGGGCTGGTGAGATACGCCCCCAGGTAGTGGGGAAGTCCTGCGGCTTGCGGAAGAAGAGGGTCCACAGCCTCCCACAGGCTGCTGCTCAGCAAGAGCACCTGCTGGTGGCACTCCAGGGACAGGGGTCACAGATGTGCCATCTAGACTTCCCGCCCCAGCCCCTCTTCCTCCTGAACACGGCCCAGATTCCGTGCCCAGCACCAGACACAGGGGACGCAGCTCGGCGCACAAGCCCCCTTTATTAATCCTCCTCCTTCCTCGAGTGTGCATGAGAAAAAAAGAGTGACAGACCCCGACAAGGAGAGAGGACAGGGCAGGAAGGGGCTCCTGGGGTCAGGCCCCACAGCCGAGCTCTAGCCCTTCTTCCCACCTGATTTGTCTGAGCAGTGCCCTGGCCTTCTGCACTGCTGCCCCTGCACTTACAGGCTGTGCACCCCTGTGGGCCAGGCTGTCCTGGCCTTGGCGGCCTGGGGCTGTGCAGGAGGCAAAGGAAACCAGTAGAGGGGGGCTGCCCTGGGCGCAGGGAAGAAGGGGCCCAGCAGAGAATGTGAGGAGAGGCTGCTTGTGCAGCCTCTGCTTCCTAGACTGGGCTGCTCTGAGTCAGGGCTGCTGGGCAGGGCTGCCACCCCACTCCTCAGACAGAGATTTTAGGCAGGAGGGACCAAGGAAATGGGGGGGGGGGTCCTGAAAGGGGAAGTCCAGTGCCTGGGATTTCCCAAAGTGAGCAGGGGCAGGGGAGGGGCTGAGGTGGACGGAATGGAACTACAGAGGGGGCAAACAGGGTCCCTCCTCGCCCTGCCAGAGGCAGTGATCCAGATGGGACCTCAGGGGTCTGACAGGCTGCTGACACTGGCCAGGCCCGGTGGATGGGGAGCTGGGGAGCAGGTGAGAGAGGGTTTGATATCCCCACCCTCCCCGGAAATAACAAGACAAAAAACTTCCAGTGGGAGAAACAGAGCAGATAAGGGGTGAAGAAAAGGTGAGGATGGGGGCTCGGGGGAGGGAGCAGCTGAGACTCAGATGGGAAAGGAAACTCCCAGGACCGCTGATGCCAATGGCAGCCCCTCCTGTTCCCCTCTGGGGTCTCAGGCCAAGGTTGGCTGGGGAGTGTCACCTGGATCCGGACCACCCAACCTGCAGGGAGGCTCTGAAAGGTTCCCAGCCTCCTCTGTCACCCACCCTTGAACCTCTGGAAAGAGGGGCCCACCTGGAATCTGAGAGAAAAAGCAGACTCCCCCTCACTAATGGAGAAAGTACTCAGCACCGTGGCTCGGGCAGCCCCTGGCCTCAGAGACAGGATGGCCCCATTTGTAAACATTAGACTTGGTGACGTCAGGGGAGGCAGAAGGATGCCCAACCCAGACCATCAGGTTTGGAGAAAGAGTTGGGGGTGCCCCTAAAGACTTGGGAAATGTCTACCAGCCATGGGAAAGAGGCTACCAGGCTCACAGGGCAGTGGGGAGGACAAGGACTGCAACTTCCCATCTCTGCGCCATTGTGTGACTTCAGTGACATCTTCAGAAGTTGCCAGATCCCAGAAGCCACCACTGGCCAAGGCTGCTAATGGACGAGAATAGGTGCCAGGCCCCAGGGCACCGAGCACAGTCCCTGTGCAGGATGGGCCGCTCTGGGCAGGACACCGGCCCTTTGCACAGGATCTTTCTCCAGCAGGAAGTCAGAACAAGGTCTTTCTTCTGAGACCTATTGATCTTCTCCACTCCTGGCTTCCAGGCATGGAAAAGCTGAGAGTGGGAGAGGAGGAAGCCCCTCTGTGACATGAGACCTCCTGCCACCATCCATGGCCGTGCCAGGGCTCAGGAGCAGCAAGGGAGCTGGGTCTGAGCTGTCCACAGGTGTGGGGCTGATACTGCCCCAAGCTGTCCCTGGAGAATGTCCAGAGGTCATCCCACCAGCTGGAATGATGCTGAACTTGGGGTGGCCCAGTTCCGAGAGATGGGCTCCTGGGTCCATTGGCTAAGGCCTTGTGTTTCCTGGGAGGCAATGGTTATGCCAAGAGGTCTGCAAAGATGGCGTTGGCTGTGGTTTGGCCGAAGATGAAGGCTCCCAGGGTGACCAAGAGGACTCCGTAACTGACCAGTGCCCACCAGCTGCAGGGCAGAGGATGAGAAAGGCCTGATCAGTCATCCCATTCATGACTCTGTAGACTCACATAGATCAATTAAGTACCATAATTAGTTACACCATGTCTGTTAGTAGAGCACTTACAACATCTCAAGGACTTTTCTAGGTAAGAGTATGTCGGGCCAGGTGTATCATCTCCAGTCCACAGGTAAGGAGACCTGGGTTCAGTCCTCAGCACCACAAAATAAACAAAACAACCAAACAACCCCCCCCAAAAAAAAAACAATAACCAACCAAAAAGAGAACAGAAAAAATGTATACATCAAAAACTTCATTTTTTTGGTAGTATTGGGGTGTTGAACCCAGGGCCTCTCAGCCAACTTGTACCCCCTACCCCCTTTTTATTTTTTGCTTTGGGACAGGGTCTCACAAAGTTGCACAGGCTGCCTCTGGCCTCGAACTTGCAATCCTCCTGCCTCAGCCTCCCAAGTTGCTGGGATTACAAGTATGTGCCAAGGAGCCCTGCACTTTTTTTTTCTTTTAGTATTAGGGGGTGAACCCAGAGCCTTGTGCATACTAGGCAAGTGCTCTACCACTGAGCTGTATATCCAGCCCCTTTTCTATTTTTTTATTTTAAGACTGGGTCTCACTAAATTGTACAGGCAGCCTCTGGCCTCAAACTCTCCATTTTCTTACTTCAGTGTCCTGAGTTGCTGGGATTACAAGTGTGTGCTGTGGCACCCAGCTTTTGTTTGTTTTTTGAGATAGGATCTCTCTCACTTTGTAGGCCAGGCTGGCCTTGAACTCACTTTGTAACTCTGGCTAGCCTTGAATTTATGAACCTCCTGTTTCCACCTCTCAAGTGCTGGGATTACAGGCATGTGCCTGGCTTGAATCCCTGTGATTTTTTAAAAAAATTATTTATTTATATTTGAGACAAAGTCTCACTTTGTAGCCCAGGCTGGCTTGGAACTCAAATTGATCCTCTTGCCTCAGCCTCCCAAATGCTGGGATTACAGGTGTGTGCCACCACTCCTGTCCTGGCCCCATGATTTTTAAAGTACACAGGTCTCTTGACTACTGCCCATTTTAAGGTCCCCTGCCAGTCTCTGTACCCCAACTCCCCAAAAAGCCCTTGGGCTGGCCCTGCTTTACCTGGCTGGCTTGACCTCCTCCATCTCTGACAGTTTGGCTTGAATGAGGCACAGCCCTGGAAGACAAGAGGTGGGTTTGGGTTTTAGGGAGGAGAGGGCTCCCTCCCTCCTTAGCCCAGCCTCCCCCTTACCAAGAGGCAGTGGCGGTGGGGGAGAAAGGCCTGTGTTTACTCTTCTAGAGGTCCTGTCTGCCCCCCACTCCACATCCAGTTGGAGGTCTGGCCTCTGCTCTCCCAGGACAGGCCAGCATCTGACAAGCACCACCTGGGCGGCATGCAGAACTCAGAGCTAAAGGGACAGCACTGAAGGGTGACTCAGTGGTGGCTCAACCCTCCCCATGTGCTTCTGAATAGGTGGGGCTCCTTGCTCCAAGCTCAGTGGGATAGGCTTTGAAGGAGACCTCTGGATAGAAACAAACAGGGTACAGGTGGAAGTCGTGGCCAGGCGCACAGGATGGTTTCCCAGGACCTTCAGCCAACCTTGTCTGGAACTCAGATCTGACTTCGCTGGGACCCTTTCCTCCGATACTGGTCTATACTGGGTGGAGCCAGCAGACAGATCCCCGAGGGAGGAAGGAATACCCACTTGAATGAAAGGTAAAAATACATAGCACCGGGTGCGGTGGCGCATGCCTATAATCCCAGCGGCTGGGGAGCGAAGGCGGGAGGATCGCAAGTTCAAGACCGGAGGCAGTCTGTGTAACAGTGAGACCCTGTCTCAAAAAGTCAAAAAAATGGGCTGGAGGTGCAGCTCAGTGGTCCAGCACTTGTAAAGCAAGCAAGCGCAAGGCCCTGGGTTCAACACCCAGTACCACAAAAAAAAAAAAAAAAAAAAAATACAGACCCGGGAGCAGCGGACATGGGTTTGGAAAGCTTTGTTCCTTGTTAGTTGTGTCTGGGAACCTCTGGGCAAGTTTGCACCCTCTCTGCGCCTCAGTCTTTGCATCAGTGGAAAGGAGACCATAGCCTGCACTCCAGGGGCCAAGTCTGACAGGTGCCAGCGCATGGCTGAGGCAGATGAGCAGTTGCTCGTGTTCACCCCCCGCCACTCACGGGAGGTTTTGAGGCCCTGGGGAGCAGAGGCCAGGATGTGCCCGGGGTCTGCACCTGGGAAGACGAGGATGAAGCAGGCGGCCAGGCCCCCGATGACCGAGATGACCTTGCCGATGTCAGGGATGAAGAGCGCCAGCAGCAGGGTGAGCAGGAACCACACCAGCGTTTGCAACACGCGCCGTCGCCGCTCGCGTCCCACGTCCTCCTCCACGGGCGTCCCCTGGTAGCGCAGCCACAGGCCTTCGACCACCGCCCTGCCCACATGAGGTAAGGGCTCAGGGGCGCCCTCGCTAATGACTGCCGGCTCACAGGAGCCAGACTGGAGTAGGCAGATGAGGGGAAGGCCTGCCCCTCATCACCGAGCCTTGCAGCCTCGCCAGTACCCAGCACCACCTTGGTGGCTGTGGTCTGGATGTGCTGGAGAACATGAAGCGCCCTGCACTTTGCCTCATCACATGGACACTGACCCTATTATTCTCCTTCAAAGGAACTGACTGGCTGTCCACGGGAAAGCTCAGGCAAGGAAGCATCTGGGCTAGAGGTTCTCACAGGACTCAGACAATGGCCTCTGAGATACAGGGCCTCACCACTCTGGGATACAGGGTCCCCTGCGATCTGGCTGGGAGTATATGGTGGGCCAGCTGAGGCACAGATTCTTTTCTACGGGCTTCAATTTCTCCTTCCACAGGACGGCTTCCACACCAGGCCACAGGCCTGGGTGGAGGGGTTGTGGGGCTCTGTGCGGGGTGGGAGGAGGCTCACCGCCCGCAGAAATGCAAGATGGGGTAGGAGGTGAGCACGCTCAGGATGATGAAGGCTCGGGCGACAGCCACAGCCATGTCCTCTGAGGGGTAGGACAGGAGCACGTCCGGGTCCACTGCAGCTCCAAAGGTCAGGAAGCCACAGATGCCTGTGGGCAGGGACAAGGGGGTTAGATGAGGGTGACCTTGGGATGGGAAGGGGTGGACTGGGGGCTTGTGCGAGGCACAGTGTCGAGCAGGCACTGAGAGAGGTGGGGAGGCTTGGAGTGAGGCTCAGAAGGAGAGAAGAGCCAGGAGCAGACACCTGGCCTGCTTTCTCAAACTCCTCTTTGCTGGAAGCCGGCTAACCTTCACACTGCTAACCTGAACTTGCCCAGCATGTTCTTCTCTCAGAATTTTTTTTTTTTTTCAGTGCTAGAGATTGATCCCAGGTCCTTGGGCATGCCAGGCAAGTGCTCTACCGCTCAGCCACATTGCCAGCCCTGGGTCTTTTGACACAGGGTCTTGCTGTGTAGCTCACGATGGCCTCAAACTTGTGATCCTCCTGCCTCAGGCTCCCGAGCACTGGGATCACAGGCAGGGCCACCACGCCCAGCTGTCTGCTCAGATCCTCATGCTGCTGTCTCATCATTCAGACCTCAGGTCAGATGTCCCTTCCTCAGAGAGTGCTGTCCCGCCCCACTGATCCACACTTCCTCCCACCCTGTTCTCTTCTTTCCATGGCACTTTTCTCTCTGAATTATCTTCTCAACTGGTGCACTGTCCATCTTCCCAGCCAGAACCTGGGCTCCAGAATGGGGACCTGGGTTCTTTGCCTCTCATGTTCTTGACTGTGGCTTCAGAGGCCAGAACAGAGCTTGGCCCAGGCAGCTCCTGCCCGGCCCACCACAAGAGGCTCACAGAGCCCTTCTGCCCAGGCTCCCAGGTCTGCCTCCTCATCCAAACTGCACCTTGCAGCAATAAGAGCCTTCTCTCTCTCAGCCGAAAAAAGGAAAACCCTCCACTAGATGTCTACAGCTGTAGCCCTGTGGTGACTGATCCCGTCAGATCTCAAAAGCTAAGCAGGGTTGGGCCTGGTTAGTCCTTGGATGGAAGAACACCTGGGAACACCAGGTGCTGTAGGCTTGGGAGAAGGACCCGGTAACCCACTCCCAAAAATCAGTCCACCATTAAAAACCCTATGAACAGCAGAGAAGCACTGACAATAGTGTTTTGTCTGTTGTATGTAGGGTTGCTATGAGTCAGATACTGACTCAATGGCACCTAACAACAACAACAACAGGATTGTATGCCTGGCACAGAATCGGGGAGTGTTTCATTCCGTTGTACATAGGGTCGCTATGAGTCAGATTCGACTCAATGGCATCTAACAACAATTACTCCCCCAACCGTTGCCCACATAAAATACTTCCTCTCAGACTCCCAACTGCATCCACCCCGCCCTATCACCAGCCTGGTCTCACGGCCACCTGCGCCCCACTCCCTGCACTCCAGCGGCTCAGACCTCTTCCATCTCTGCCTCAGAGAGCTGGCACTTTGCCACTCCTCTGTCTAGATCCCTTATTCAACCTCACACCAATGTCTCTCCAACCAGACTGCCAACCCCACGGGGACAGGGCCAGGTCTGCCTGTCCCCACATCATCCCCATGCTGAGAACAGCTCCCCGTCCCCGATAGGCCCCCCTTCAGAACCTCTGAGTGAGTGGACGCTCACACCTCTCTCATCTTGGCAGGAGGTGGCCCCAGGCTGCCCAAGTTCAAGGCAATGTCTACAGACATGTCTGTCCTGCTGGGAGTGCAGGGCTGTCCCAGGAAAGCGGGCCAGAGGACTTGGGGACATGGGTAGGGAGGTGGAAGAACTCCCAGCCCGGCTCTTGGTGGGGAGCACTCACCTGTGCCCATGTAGACAGCCAGCGCTATGACCATGGCGGCCGTAACCACTCCACCCCACGTCTTCACCTCGGGCTGCCGCATGCTGTTGAAGACGGGCACACTGCTCACGTGGCACTGTCCAGGTGAAGGGCACGGTCATGGTGGGAAGTGACCTTACCCCCAGCTTCCAGAAGCAGGTACCTGGGACCAAAGGCCCCAGGGCCAAGGGGAAGTCCTAGGGCCCCTGCTTTATGCTTCCTTTCAGGAGCCTCCCATTATGCCTGGAATAAGGGTCCATATGAAGACTGGGGGAGAGCTAAGGGGACAGCAGGGACCTTGGGGCTGGCACCTGAAATCCGAAGCAGATGGTGGGCATGGCATTGAACACAGCCATCCAGGAAGCCGGCCTGTAGACAAATAGTGTGCAGCTGCCTGTGGACCCCTCAGAGCCACCAACCGTCCCCATGACAACCCTTCTTCCTCACTCTTCCCCTCATGACCTCCAGCAGCCTGGGACTGAGGCTGTGAAAGGCACCCCGCCCCCAGGACAAAAATCCAGACCTCCTGGCTCCTGGACTGGAGCTTTGCTTTTCTGGTTTGTTCCCTTCAAAAAACAAAACAAAACAAACAAACAAAAAAAATCCCAGGGAACTTTGAAAGAAAAGGACTGAACAGATTTATCTTCATATAGGAAATACAGGAATTATAGACAAGCACAGTGGAAAGATGTCAATTCCACTGTGATGGTCTCCCCAGCCCGGGGCTTCCTCTAGCACTGGCCTGGCTGCTGGATTTCACTCCTCTGTCAACTAAAGAGACCACAACCTCTTGCCTCCTTCCTATGATGACTGATGAGTCAACCCCAGTGAGCCAACAAGCCTCAGGAAGAGCCCTGTATGGCCCTGGATGCCTGACCCAGCACCTCCTAGGAAGGGCGCAGGTGGCAGCTTCTACCCCAATGCTTCTCAGGAACCCTCACTTACCTGGTCAGGATGTCCGCTGGGGTCATCTCTTTATCTGGCCAGATGTATTTGATAATAACAATGGCAGTGACATACCAGGTGCCCACGACGCTCAGAAAGCTGCCAAGAACAACACACTGATTTCCTCCTCCCCAGCCCCAGCTGGCCCCTGTCTGAGGCCACCACGAGAGATATCTACTCTCTGCTCTAGGGGCCCAATCCTGCCAGGCAGAGACTCAGGAAATTCCTGACAAGTAAGTTTCACAGCCAGGAGGGAGCTGGACAGCCAACAGGGACTTGGTCCACATTTCTGGCCATTGGGATCGGTAGTGGCTCAGCTCCATGGCTCAGAGACCATAGCAGCAACCTGGGCTCCAAAGCCCAGCTGCAACTTCAGTTCTAGCTGCCTGGACTTGGCAAGAGTGAGTGTACAAGCACTGGAATGCCAACATTTGAGGAGGCCGTGGAGACAGCTGAGAGGGACTCCCTCATTTGCAGATTGGGCACCAGACTAGACCCTCAGCTTTTCAGATACTGAGCCAGGGAGTTGATGTTCTCCCTTCCCCCCACTGCGTGGAAGGTGCTACCAAGTTGACAAGCCCAGGTGATGGCAGATCTCATGCGCCCAGGGAAAGCCACGGCCCAGGCCAGCAGGCTGCCCTCACTCCAGGCCGATCACCAGTCCCTTCCCTGACAAGAGCTTTTAGAATGGAACCTCTCACTGATGCAAGGTGTTGCTGCCTCCCTTGACGGCCACAGAAAAGGAAGGTCTTAGTCCTGACCCCCTGTAAGCCCTGGCCCACCCTGCCTTGCCCGCTCTTGCTCCCCAAGGTGCAGTGCCATGGAGGAGAGGAGCCCCCCAGCAGCCTTTGGGTCCCCAGCTGCCCATGATCAGAGCTTCCGTCTGGCCCAGGCTGGGGCAGGGGGCGGGGGGTAACCTCCGAACCTGGCATATTTCTGGAAGCCAATCTCCCTGGGAATGGAGAGGGGCAGGATGAAGAGGAAGGCAGTGAGGCTGATGGTGAACTTGCGGTCCGTGTACCAGGGGCCACTGCTGGCCCCCTCAGGCTCCTCGGCCATCACAGCTATAACTGCACAGGGAGCGAGGAGGGGATGTCACGCCAGGTTGGCTACCACAGGGTGTGGCCCCGGGACTCCCTCTCACAGGAGTCCCAGATGGGTGCTGGGGCCAGGCCAGCGCCCTGTCCCTCCACCCCAGGCTTCCCAGCGGGCAGCACTCAGGAGAGCCTCACTCTTGTCCTGCTGGTCCCCGATGATGATCAGGAAGGCGATGCAAGTGCCGAAGGTGTAGACGGCGATGACCACCTCGCACAGCACGCCAGTCAGTTTGCCGCACACAGCCCACACCACCTCCTGGTAGGTCCTCTCATTGCTGGCCTGGGAGCAGTAGGCCAGGATGACGAGGCCACTGATGATGAAAACCAGCATGCCCTGCAGGCAGAGGGGGGGTCAGGAGGCGGTGGGCAAGGCCGGCAGCCACAGCATCTGGGGCTCACTCGGCACTGACTGGCCTAATGCCCAGAGCAGGTTTGGCAAATGGGTATCATCTTGCAGAGAGATTTTAATGAACTGCTAGAATTTGCCAGGTTGAGATATTCTCCTCTCTCTCTCTCTCTCTCTCCCCCCCCTCCCCCACCCCATTTGTGGTATATGGAGGTTGAACCCAGGGCGTTGCATATACTTTGCAAGTGCTCTACCAATGGGCTGCTCCCCTAGCCCATTTTTTATTTTTATTTTTTGTGGTACTGGGGTTTGAATCCAGGGCATCACACTTGCATGCATTGCAAGTGCTGTCCAACTGAGCTACACCCAGCTCTTTTTCTTTTTTTACTTTTTGAGACAGGGACTTGCTAAGTTACGCAGACTGTCTCTGGTCTCGAACTTGCGATCCTCCTGCCTCTGCCTCCCAAATCGCTGGGATTACAGGCCTGCACCACTGTGCCTGGCTTCTGTTTTTTATTTTTTATTTTGAGATAGAGTCTAATTTACGCCAGCTGCCTCTGGTCTTGAACCCATGATCCTCTTGTTTCTGCCTCCCAAGTCAGAGATTTTCTTTAAAACGAAAGTTTTATAAAAAATTTCTTATTTTGGCAGTACTTGGGGGTTGAACCCAGGGCCTCACACATACTTTATAAGCTTTCCACTGAGCTGCACCTCCAGCCCCTTTTTAATTTTTTATCTTGAGACAGGGTCTCTCTAAGTTATGCCATTGAACCTACCACCCTCCTGTCTCTGCCTCCAGAGTTGCTGGGATTACAGGACTTTTGTTGGGTTTTTGAGACAGGACTTTGCTATGTAGTCCAGGCTGGTCTCAAACTCTCAATCCTCTTGCCTCAACCTTGCAAGGGGTTTATAGGCATGTGCCAACAGGCCCAGCACTTGTGAAAAATTTCAGACATATAAAAGTAGAGAAAATAGCAATAGACCCCATGTATCCATCCCTCAGCTTTAAAAATAACCAATTAAGTGCTGGGCGCGGTAGTGTATGCCTGTAATCCTAGCGACTAGGGAGGTGAGGGCTGGGATTTAGCTCAGTTGGTAGAGCACTGCACTGCAGTCTCTGAGGTCCTGAGTTCAATTCCCAGCACCACAAAAATGGGAGAAGGACCTGGCAATCCACTCCCAAGGCAATCCCGAAATAGCCATTGAAAACCCTATGAGGGTCGCTATGAGTCAGATACCGACTTGATGGCACCTAACAACAATAACAAGGGAAGTGGCGGCAGGAGGATCACAAATTCGAGACCAGAGGTGGTCTAAATAACTTAGTGAGACCCTGTCTCAAAAAGTAAAAAAACGGGCTGAGGGTGCAGCTCAGTGGTCCAGCACTTGCAAAGCATGCAAGCGTGAGGCCCTGGGTTCAACCCTCAGTACTGCAAAAAACAACCAACCAACCAACCAATTAATGGCCAATCTTGTTTCATCTTATTCCCCTTCTCACTCTGGATTATTGTGAAGCCAGTACAAAGCTAACTTGTCATTTCATCAGTTAATACTTGGGTAGTTCTAAATGATTAACAACTGCCCCCTTTAAAACATCACCACAAAATCAATATAATACCTAAAAATTAAGTGTGCAGTTGATGTTCAAATCTTTCTGTTGGGAAGGCTTCTGAAACCTTGGCTGGGTTCACAGTGAAGAGTGCTGGAAAAGCCTAATACCTGCCATGTGTAACAGTGGGAAGAATGGCAGCGTGTGTTCCCCACTGACCATTCCAAAGCCCCCCTTGGGAATCAAGGGATGCGTCACGGGTTGCATCTCTGCCACCAGCTGGAGAACTCACTTACCAGCTGCAGTGTGACGCCGGCTGCCACGCCCCCGGCAGTGCTGAAAGCCGCTGGGAAGTTGAGCAGCCCCGCGCCCAGGCAGGCGTTGACAACAATGAAGATGGCCCCAAGCGTGGAAGTGGTGCCTCTATCCGGGCCCCTGGGAGACAGCTCGCCCTCCCTCTTGGGGGCCGTGTCCACACAGGGACTCTGCAACAGACGGGCCCGCTCCCCGGCATCGTTGCTGGAGCCCCACTCGCTGTAGTCACTGTTGATGCTGACCTGGGCCATGGCCCCAAGAGCCCTCTTCCTGAGACAGCTGTGGGTTCTGCCTCACAACCACATCCCCCGGGGGGCTGATGGACACCTGCCTGTTCACGGCTGTTACAGGGGCTCTTATCAACCTGGATAGGACAAAAGCAGGTATTATTGTTATCCTGACATAGGGAGGCTGGGGGATAGAAAGGTGAAACAGCTTTCCCCAGATCACATGGCTAGGATTCAAATCTAGGTGCATCTCTGAGCAGGACATTGCACTGGGTGACATGGTGCGGGGTGGCAGACACAGAAATACATCAGACGTAAATCAGACGTATCAGCCTTACAGACCCACAGGGTGAAAAACAGCTACATATAAAGGAGAGGGATGCTGACGTGTCAGTACTGAACAGAGGCCCCCACTGGGCAGATATGTTAGGGACCTATCTTATCTCATACAATCCCATGACTGTCTTGTGATCAAAAAATGCAGAGGAATCAAAGCACGGACCCAGGATGGTATATGAGCAAGCTGTGATGCAAGAGCCAGGTCCAGATTAGCCTGGCTTCCCAACCTGTTTGCATGCCATAGGATCCCAAGAGGAGCCTTCAGTAAGAACTGCAGATGTTTCAATGTATTCCGTCCCCGCACGCCTACCTGCATCTTGGACTCAAATTCTGTGCTGCTTTTGGGTTGTTCAAACTTTGGGTCAATTCTCCCTCTTCCCCCACCTGACAAGCCCCCCATACCTGTGACACTGTGTCCTCAGGAAAAGAATTATTAATCCTGTGCTTGGAATGCTCTCAGCCCCCAGCTCTTCCCATTTCCTGGGACGTGCACTAAGCCCTTCTTGGTGCCACCTGCAGCCTGGCATTGCTTGGGGTGGTTTTCCTGTAGCAGCGTCTCGTGTGCTGCCATTATACCAGCACTAGGCTTGCTCGTCACTGCTAAACTACGTGGCTCTGAGGCCAGACATGAGGCATTTATTGTTACTATTGGCTACTACTGCTGTAGCTGTGGACTGCTCTGTCTCATTCAGTTTTCAACGTAGCCCTGAAAGGCAGACATTACTGTCACCATTACCAGTTGTTGTTGGGTGCCATTGAGTGGGATCTGACTCATAGCAACCCTATGTACAACAGAATGAAACACTATCTGACACTGTGCCATGCCTGGCACTACTGTTGGTATTCTTAGGGTTTTCAATGGCTGATTGTTTTGGGAATGGGCTGCCAGGTCCTTCTCCCAAACCTATAGCACCCAGTATTCCCAGGCGGTCTCCCATCCAAGGACTAATCAGGCCTGACTCTGCTTAGCATCCAAGATGTGATGGGACTGGACACCAGGGAGGTACAGCTATACCCATTACCAGAGAGGAAACCAATCTCCCTGAGAATGGAGAGGGGCAGGATGAAGAGGAAGGCAGTGAGGCTGATGGCTGGGTTCACAGTGAACCCAGCTGATCATATGACCAAGCACAGTGAGCACTCTGCGCTTGGTCATAGGATGCTCAGCGGTGGAGATGGGATTCAAAACCAGACCTTCCTGGCCCTGGTGCGTTCATCTGTTTGTCTCTGCCTCCATCTGGGCCCACGATGGTGCCTTGAGAAAAGGCTTGCCGTATACCTGACTCTCTTCACTCTCTGAGTAAACACAAATGATGAGTATTTCCTCTGGCCCTGGTCCTTTCTTGAAAACCAGCAAGAGATTTCTTCTTCCCAGAATCTTGGAGTGCTCTGAGGAGCCCAGCCCTGAAAACTGACCGATGTTCCCAAGGTTCGCTCACAGCCTGAGACCCCCAAGAGAAATGATGGTCTTAACGAACCAAGTCCAGTACCAGATGGAAAGGCGCCCTGAGTAGGGAGGGGCTGTGCTCTGGGTCTTAGACTAGACTATGAGGGCCAAATGTTGACTCTTCCACTTCCTAGCCGTGTGACCTTGAGCAAGTCATTTTACTTCTCTAAGCCCTGATGTGGTAAGTTCCTGTGAGGAGTGGGTTAATATTAGTAATTCAGCACACCAGGCTGGAGGTGTCACCGAGTATGTGCTTAGCATATGCCAGACCCTGCAGTCAATCCCCAGCAATACCCCCAACCCTCTAGAAAAAAGGTGATTGCTTCTGCTATGCTTGCTAATGCAACTGCCCCCTTAGCCCCATTCTGTCCACCTGCACATGCCTAAGAATGCTCAGCTCTATTAAGCAGAGTACAAATACTCCTTAAACAGGCCCGGTGCCTTTTTCAGGTAACAATGAGCACAAAGGCACTGGCATAACTAATAGGAAGAAGAAAAAATGGAAGGCCACATTAAAAGGGCAGGGGCTAGGCTGGGGAGGAGCCCAGTGGCAGAGTGTGTGCTTAGCATGTGTGGAGCCCTGGGTTCAATCCCCAGCACTTCATGGAAAGGGCAGGGGCTGAGTGGGCAGTGAGGGGCCAGAAGCAGCCTTCCCAGAGGCTGCCCAGGCTGGCAGACTCGGCCAGACTCCTTTCCCTCATCTCTTTTTCCCTGACTTCTGAGCCCAGGGTATTCATATAACAATCTGTACTGTATTCTCTCCTTGTCCCTCCCTTGGTTACTCTTTACAGCCCATAAAGAGGAGAGGGGAACTGCCCAGATTCAGTCATAATAACAATCTGCCCACTGCCCATCAGCCCGCTGGGGGTCTAGAATGGCTAACAAGGGCCCTTGGGAAGCTTCCCAGTTGCTTCCCCTGCTAATAGACAAAGGTGGGACCCTTACCCTCATGAAAAGCACAGGTGCCCTCAGACATCTGTCATCAAATATGGAACCAAGGGACACCACCCCAGAGGAAACACCCCTCTGCTGGCACCAGATTCATAAAGGTCAGTCCATGTCAAAGAACTTCTTCCTCTTACACAGCCTCCCTCCCAGCCAGCAAATCAGCAATGAATGAGTGAATAAATGAATAAACAAATAAAAATAAAAATCCAAGCAGTGAGTGGGGAAGGCAGAATCCTGGGACTCCCGTTTCCAGCATAGCCTGCAGAGGGCTAGCTCTTCCTTCTACTTGCTCCCACCACAGGCACAGACATCTATTAGGCCACCCGTCCAAGATCACTGGCTCCGTGGGGGTTTTGCCTCTCCAAGAAGCAGGTTTCCCTTTGGCACCCCTGTGCCAGTCATGTGCCATCTGTCCAACCTCTCCTCCCTTCACTCAAGAGCTCAGGCTGGGGTCCTCAGGAGCTCAGAAGCAGAGTGATCTCATCCCGGGCAGACTCTACATTGGTCCAAAATTTCTTTAACCCTCCCCCTCCAATTACCCAGTTCCCCTGTTCCCAGCTTACCTGATCTTTCCACCTGCTTGGCTCGGGGGAAAGGGGTTACTTCTTCTTTCCAGAGATCTGAGACCTGATTCTGCCCACTTCCCTCTCTGGCCTCAAGTTGTTCTTTCTCCAGAGTTTACCTAAAATCTGCAGTTAGCAGAGAGAAGGGGTTTGGCTGTTTCCTGGGGAGTGGGGGGGCGGGGGGGGGGACTGAAAAGTTCTGACGCTCATAGAACGGAGCGCCAGAACAGACAAGGGGAAAAGGCCCAGGAGGGAGACACTGGGCTAGGGTCACAGTGAGTATTTGGCAGGGCCAGAACTAGAAGGCTGATGCCCACAGGCTCAGGCCAGAGACAGAACTCTTGCGGTAGGTCCGCACCCATTTTGGGTTTTCAGTCCAGCCGGGCGGCAGCCTTGAAACACAAGGACTGGGGTGCATTGCTGGGTGGGCCAGGAAGCACTCGGCCGGGGCTGGGGCTGGGGCTGATTCCCAGGCCTGAAGCGCGACTGGAGGGCTACGTGGAGTAACAGGCCAGGGTCTCCGGGGGCTCGATCCCGGCCTAGGGCTAGGCGGAGACCGGCCCGGCTAAGGCGCGGCTGGGCGGGCGCAACACAGGGTGTGGTGAGCAGCGAGGACCTGCTTGGAGCCCTGCCAAGGAACCAGCCGAGCTCCTCCACGGTGGGGGACTCCAGGGCCCCGACACCTGACGCGCCCACCCTCCATCGCCAGCACCTCCCACCACCTACCTGAAGGGCTCGTTCAGAGCCAGCTGCGGAGACACGTGAGCGCGGATCACGTGAGCGCGCACCGGCGAGCCGCAGGACAGCTTGGGACTTGTAGTTGTCGGCAGGCGGCTGTCAGTGTGGACAACCTGGCCGCGCTGCCCTGAGCCAATCTGGAGCGCAGCCGACAAGGGTTTACGCAGTTATTTTTGGGCCTGGCAAGCCAAACACTGCTCCTCCCTCCTGGGAAGATCGTTAGTAATTTTAGCATCTTTGCCAATTCTGGACAGTGGGCCAAAGCTATTGGGCTCCCTTGTCCTTCCCAGTCTCTGCCTCTGCCTTCATGCGCTCCGTCTGGAGTTCCTTTAACTGAGGACCTCGGGGGGCCATTGAATCGAGGTCTTCCCTCTGAGAGAGGAAGAGCCTTAGCATTGTTCGTGGCTACGACTCCAGGGCCCAGATTTTAGAAGTTTTCCAGGTATTATAGGCCTTCAATTTACTGAATAAAGAGATGAGAGTCCAGAGCCCTGGCTTCTGTTCTTGGCGGTCTGCCAATTGTCACTTGTCACATTCTCTCTGATGTGTGAACTTCCTCATCTGTGTTTCGGGAATGCCTTGGAAACCCAAGTGACTCTGACACAACCTCTGTTTCTCTCTCTCTCTCTCTCTCTCTCTCTCTCTCTCTCTCTCTCTCTCTCTGGGGATTGAATTCAGGGCCCTGAACATGCCAGGCAAGTGTTTTACACAAATCTATATTCCTAGCCTACAAATCTCCCCACCCCAGTACTGGGAGTTGAACCCATGGCCTTGCACCTGCTAGACGAATGCTCTACCACTGAGCTGTCCCCTCAGCCCCATTTTTTGAGTCTTTATTTTTGAGACAGGGTTTAGCTAGGTTGTGCAGGCTGCCTCTGGTCCTGAACTCCTGATCCTCCTGCTTTAGCTTCCCAAGGCTCTGGGATTACAGGCGTGCTGCACAGTACCTGGTCTAAGATGATGATGTTGTTGTTAGGTACTGTCAAGTTGGGTCCAACTCATAACAACCCTATATACAACAGAATGAAATGCTCCTCGACTCTGTGCCATGCCCAGCACTACTATGTCATGCTTCTCTGCTATTCATAGGGTTTTCATGGGCCAATTGTTTTGGGATTGTTTTAGGAGGGGGCTGCAAGTCCTTCTCCAACTTTTGCCGTGCTGGGGATTGAACCCAGGACCTCAAGAGAGTGCAGAGCAGCACTCTACCAACTGAGCTAAACCTCAGCTGGTTTAGTACAGGCCTTTGATTATAGTCTCCCATTGTTTTCATGTTTATTTCTAGATTTATTATTTCACTATCCACATTTAGGTCAGTGATTCATTTTGAATTTACTTTTGGATATGCTGTTGTGTGTGTAGGGGAGGGGTTTACAAAATTCATTCTTTCTGGGTGTGGTGGCACATGTCCGCAATGCCAGCACTTGGGAGGTTGAAGCAGGATTGAGTTCTAGGACAACCTGGGCTATGTACATAACGAGACTACTTTTAATTTTTCTTTGAGACAAAGTCTTGCTGAGTTGTGCAGGCTGCCTCTGGCCTCTAACTTGCAATCCTCCTGTCTCAGCTTCCTGAGTCACTGGTATTAACCACGTCAGGCATGAGGCCATCTTTAAAAAAAAAATCATTCTTTTAATGTAGCATCCATTGGAGCACATACTGATTCCTTTTTAGTTTTTATGTATTTTTGAATGAAGGCAGGATCTTTGGGGGTGGGGCAAGAGCTGAGGTCAGGACCGTCAGAAATGGCCTTCTAACCCACACAGTAAAGTCGTGTCAAAGACAGGTCATGTGTGTAGGGAAACGAAACATCTTTCCTTCTCTTCAGTTGTCCTCAGTTATGGGGAAGAGCCTGGCTGTGGAGCACTGATTCTCCTCCATCCTGCAGCATGGGGGCAAAGATGGCACACGTCACGTTCTCTTTTTCAGCATCTGCTGCTGCTCTGCAAGCCTGCAGCCCTACCACTGTGGCATCGGATTCCATCAGATCTCGGAGCTAAGCCCTTGGATGGGAGACCGCCTGGGAACACCAAGTGCTGTAGGCTCGGGAGAAGGACCCGGCAACCTACTCCCAAAAATCAATCAGTGCAGAAAAACACTGATAATCATGTTTTGTCTGTTGTACATAGGGTTGCTATGAGTTGGAAACTGACTCATCGGCTCCCAAGAAGAAGAAGCTGCTCTGCAGCCAGATGAGGCTGTTGCCACAGAAGCTCGACCTGTTGTCTCTGAGATGTGGGTTCAGCTTGTGCTCTGTCATAGCAGGGGTTTCCCTGTGGTGCTTTCCTCTCCCTAGTCCAGCCTACACTGTTCTCAGTTTTCTTCCTACTGAAGGGCGTGTGGTGGGCTACATTACTGTTCTAGAACACTTGCAGAACTTTCCTTGGGGAGGGCTGTATTTCTCTGCCTTGTTGCTGTCACACTCAACTGCGTGAATTACTCTGGGCATGGAAATGTGGGTGCATGTGTCATGTGCTGCTCCTAGGCAGAATGTGAGCTAAATGGGGTTTGCCAAGTTCTCTTTTCTTCTCTGCCATAGGAGGTCATGTTGAAGAGTGGATCTAGCAACATAAAATATCTGAAAATAAGACAAAGAGTTTGAACCTCCAGGTTTGGAGGATGTTAATCTTATCCTGGGGCTGGGGTTTAGCTCAATTGGTAGAGTGCTGCTCTGTGCTCTCTGAGGCCCTGGGTTCAATCCCCAGCACCAGAAAAATTGGGGAGGGACCTGGCAGCCCAATCCTGAAACAATCCTGAAAGAATCAGGCATTGAAAACCCTATGAGGGTCACTATGGGTCAGACCCCACTTGAGGGCACCTAACAACAACAACAACAGTAATCATGTCCCATTATTTAGGCCTACAATAAAGAGAGCTCTCAAATTCTTATTTGGCCTCCAGTCCTGTATGTATGTATGCATATATTCATTCACTATTGGCGGGGATTGAACCCAGAGTCTTGAGAGCTCTACCACTGAGCTGTACCCCCAACCCCTTAAAAATTTTCAATTTATTTTGAGACAGGCTCTTGCTAAGTTATACAGGCTGCCTCAGCCTGCAAAGTTCCTGGGATTACAGGCATGTGCCACAGGTTTTTGATTCTATTTTAAATGACCATTACCTTAAGACCCAGCTTTCAGGGCTGTCCTTTTGTGCAAAGCATTTATGTGGAGCTTAAAATTCTACTTCTCACTGGGATATGGAGGAGGGCTGCTTGAGTCCAGAGGAACCGGGTAGCTGCTGGTTTATAAATGGTTTTGGATTAATATCCAACCTTTAGCTTAACAGCTGAAGAGCTGACATCTTACTTGAGAGATTGTTTGGAGGCTCTAGCAGGGGAGCACAATTACTCACATACCCTTGACCTAAGAAAGGTCCTCCACCTACTGGGGATAGTCGTCCTCTGACTGAGTGCTTGGCTTCAGGAAGGATGTACATGGCGCGTCAAGGGAGGAAGGGGACACCTGCCTAGCCAGCCAGATCAGTGAATCAACCCTGGTGATCAATGGGGTAACAGATGTTGCAGCCAGATTGCCCTCTTATTCTTGACGTCTTGAGAAGGTGCTAAAGAAGCAGAACAGAGCTTTTAAGTGGATTATATCATTTAATTATGGTGCTGGAGATGATTATTAAATATACCATGGACTGCCAAAAGAACCAGATCCATCTTAGAAGAAGTGCAACCAGAGTGCTCCTTGGAAGCAAGGATGGCTAGACTGTGTCTTATGTATTTTGGATATGGAGTCAGGAGAGACCAATCCCTGGAGAAAGATACCATATTTGGGAGAGTGGCAGGTCAATAAAAAAAAAAAGGAAAACTCTCCACCAGATGGACTGACACAGTGGCTACAACAACAGGCTTAAACATAAATAAGATTGTGTGCCTGGCACAGAATTGGTGTTTCATTCCACTTATACATAGGGTCTCTATTCGACACCACACCATGGCACCTAACAACAACATATCATTTAAATGTAACTGCAGCCCTAGGTTTGTGTGCAGACTGTGTGATCATGTGCATGTCAAGTCTCAGTTTGCTTAGCTATGTAAATGTAAACAGTGGTCCGAGGGTGCAGTTCAGTAGTGGAGCCCTTGCCTAACATGCCCAAGGCCCTGGGTTTTGTCTCAGCACAGATGGGGAAAAAAAAAAAAAAAAAAAGGGAACAGCTGCTACCTCTTGAAACCACATAAGACTATGTAGCTAAGGAATGTACTGATGGCTGGTACACAGCAGTAAGTTGTAGTGCTCTGCAGACGAGGCTACATGATTAATGTCTGACTCCACAGTTTGTGCTGCTACCACTATGTCAAATTCTCTCTCTGATAATTTAGGAAGACTTCACAGAGTTCAAGCAGCAGGCTTAAATTATGAAGGGGAAGCCATTTGTCCAGAAGTAGCGAACTTGTCTTGGGTTGTATATCAGGATCTCTGACTTTCTTCTGTGCTGAACACGTATTATGAGGGGAAAAATGATGCAGTGTTTGAGAAAATACTGTTACGAATGCCTAAATCTCACTGATGAATATCCATTTAGGAACCTTCTGAAAAAAATACTCTCAACATTTTTGTATTATTTTGAAAAAGAAAATTTCGTTCAGGCATCATTAACTATAAATAAACCAATAATTTCTATGGAAAAAAAAAAAACATAGCCCAGAAATAAGGAAAAAAGTTTACAATAACGTTCTTAAGCAGGTTGAGTTGACTAGACTGGTTGTTTAGATGTATGTCTGGGCAGTTTAGTCTAACAGCTCCCAATGTCTGGTCCATGGGTCAGCCATATGCTGTATGTATTCACCCAGAAAGTTATTTTATGTTTTTTTTTTTTTTTTTTTTTTTTTTTTTTTGCAGAGCTGAGTATTGAACCCAAGGCCTTGCAAATGCCAGGCAAGCATTCTATCACTGATGTGCAAAGCCCTGGATTTGACCTTTAGCAACACATACATTCCCAAGCCCAGACATGCTGAGTCAGAATGCACAGAGTAAGGCCAAGCAACCAATTTTTTTTTTTTTCAGTACTTGGGGGTTAAACCCAAGCTTCACACATACTTTGCAAGTGCTCTACCACTAGGCTGCACTCCCAGCTGATTTTTTATTTTTTATAAAGTTTTATAAGTTACGCAGGCTGCCTCTGGCCTCAAACTGCGATCCTCCTGCCTCTGCCTCCTGAGTTGCTGGGATCACAGGTGTGAGCCACCACGCCTGGCCTAGCAACCAATATTTTTAATAACCAATCTAGATTTGGGAACTATTCTACCTAAAATGATGATGAAACAAAAGGCATGACTATTTTCTTCTGAGCAGGCGAACAACCCTCTTCTATCCGGCTAAAGAACATTAACATCTTGGACTCACATTGGGAGATTAGGAAAGGCTGTGGGCCAATGGTCTGAACTTCTGAGAATCAAGGTTCACACTCACATGAGGAATGGGAACCCAGCCAGGATGTCACGTGATAATCCATATGCCTAAAAAGAACAAGGCTGGCGGGTGGTCAAGTTCCTTTTCCAGTTAGTTGAGGTCTTGGCAGCCAGCTTTCAATCATTTTCCTCCAAACAGGGAGAATTAAAGCAGTTCCTTCTAACCTAGGCAGTCCCTTTGCGGAGCAGCTGATGTTTCTTTTCTTTTTTCTCCTTTAAGATACTTTCCAAGGACATCTAATGAACCAATCCATTCATCCATTCTTTCACCCCCTGATTTAACCACTAGGGACAGGAACCCACAAGAGCAAGGGCCAGGAGTGCTTCCTTGCCCACCAGCACTGTGTCCCTGGGGAGAGACAAGCCTGCTTTCTGTGCCCAGCAGTCATCAGAATACTATGGACGGTCTCTGCACCCGACCCCTGCCCTGCACCACTGCTGGTCTATCCAGTCTGTCCCATCTTGGATGGCTCCTGGCACTAAGCAGAAGGGATAAATAGCCATCGGTCGGACTGAAGTCTAGCAGGTGATACTGCTAGATGTCTGTGGAACACTCCAGTGTGGGCCTCACGCCAGAGCCCACAGATTGTCAATCTGTTTGCATCTTGCTTGCAAACCACTTTTTAAAAAACTGAAATAATTACTGACTTTTAAGCACCAGTAGGTCTTCCATGAATTCAGAATTTCTATTTTCTATTTTAAAAATTTTGGGAGAAGGACCCGGCAACCCATTCCCAAAAATCAATCCGCCATTGAAAACCCTACGAACAGCAGAGAAGCACTGACAATAGTGTTCCGCCTGTTGTACATAGGGTTGCTACTGACTCGAAGGCACCTAAATAACATTTTAAAATTTAAGACCTGCAACCTTGGGCGTCCATTTTCACAGTGCCTGTCATTTCCCTACTGCTCCTCCACACTGAGGAAAGTTGATGACAAATGGTCACCCTCCATTCAGTTCATGGCACCTTTTATTTACATTTCCAGCTTGGCTTCTATAGACATGCAAAGTTGCCACCTCCCCTCCATCCCTCCCATCTCTTGCGTGTATCCACTGGATCCTCCGTGGAACGCCATTTATCTCCTGAGGTCCAGGGGATAATGCCCACATTCTCAGTGTCTTTGGACTGGACAAGCTGTTTGGCAGGCTGAAGAACGAGATGCATTTTTGGTCAGCATTTGCAACAGCTGACACATCTCTGGCATATGGCCTGCTGGATATGACTCCCGACTTCAGGAATACACAGACTCCTGCCCCTTCCTCCCATTGAAGAAGCAGGCAGACAGTGGCTGGGTCTACATAATTTTATTGTAACAGAGAAACCAGGTTGCGGTAAGCCTACATGACTAGAGCAGATAGCGGTTATCTTTCCAAAGGGTGGAACCTGAGCCTGGCGGGCAGCACTCCAAACCCAGAGTATCTCTTTTCTGATCCTACTCAGCCCTGCCTGATTCATGATGTGAGATGAGGGGCTGTGCAGCCACAATGAAGGAAGGAAGAGGTCTTGCCAGGCAGAGGCACCATCCAGGCAGTTGACAATCACACAATCACTGAAGAGGACGCTGAGAGAAAGTAGTTACCTACTCTCCAGAACACGCTGCCGAGAAAGGAGAGGGTATGGCATGAGCAGAAAAGGACATTCTTCATTAAGTGAATCCTGATAGGATGGGCTTGATGATCAAGTTAGGCTAGTTTTAGATCTTTGGGCCTAAAGAAGAGCGACGATGAGGAGAAGAGAGCCTTAAGACAGGAAATAGCATCTATTATTTTCTCTGCTACTGCAGCAACAGACTCATTGGTTTTCTTAAAGCACAATTTCTGGCCATGTGGTCTGTTGACAAGGTTGCTCCAGACTGGGAAGACAAACATGAGAACGATGACTAGGTCTTCTCTCACGGCTTCTACTATGAGTTACATCTGAGCGGGATTCTCGTAGGAACCTCTATCCCCGTTGTGATGCTTCCGTTAAAGCCTCTGAAATATTGCAGTGTTGTGACAGACAGGATTTTTGGTGCTGTGGTTTTCTTGCGCATGTAAAATAAACTCTTTGGGGAAAGTCAGGAGACAAAACGACGGGAAGAGTTTGGTTTAGAGCCACAAAGTTCTAGACACCAGCTGCAGACGCCTTTGCCCTACTTCACACACGTTCTTTCTGAGGAACACGCTCAGTCGCTGAGTGTTATGCACTGTGGTTGAAAGAAATGATCCACTCACCACCATCTACCCTCTCCCGTCCTGCATGTGAATCTCACAACAGCAGAGGCTGAAGGCGGAAAGGTTGTCTCTGTTCCCTTGCACAAGGGAAATTACTTGGTGACCTGGTGAATGGCATGGGCAAGGTAGCCCACGTTGCTGGAGGTGACCCCTGCCACAGAGATGCGGCCATCTTTTGTCATGTAGATAGAGAACTCCTTGGTCAGCCGCTCCACCTGCAGAGAGAAAACAGCTTGGGTACTTCTTCCAGTTGGGGAATTCCTAGCTATGACATGGCATAATTACCAACTTATTAAAACAAACAAACAAACAAAAAATAACAGGACCTGTGTTTTTCACTTAAGCAGAATTCAGTGTGTTAGCTTGGAGTCAAAGAGGAATTAAAAGCTATTTGAAAGCAGGATGATGGAACCGGGCATGGTGGTGCGCACCTACAATCCTAACACACAGGAGGCTGAGGCAGGAGGATCATGAGTTGGAGGTCAGTCTGGGCTACATAAGACCATATCCAAAAAAAGGGGCATAAATAGGTGAAAAGAAAACAAAAAAAGAAAAAAAAAACTCAGACTTAACACAAATTAAGAATCAGAATTAAGTTATGAATGGCTACTTCTATTTTTTTAACTTTTTTATTGATTTTTAATGTACAACTTAATGGGTCTCATGACATTTCCATACATGTGTTTCACTGTGCATTGCTCACGTTAACTTCCCCCATCCCTCTCATGACTCTCCTCCCCAGTCTCCGCCCTTCCCACCCATGGTCTCCTTTCTACGTGCATATTTTTCGTGTGAGTATGTCTGTTTATATACGTACACCTCGATTTTGCCATAAGGGCAACATATATGCTATATTTTCTTTCCCTCCGTTACCCTTTCTTCTTGCCCCCTCTTCTATTCTTCTTTAGAGAACCAGCAGTGGTTATACACACCATCAAAACAAGCTATGTGTGCTGGAATGGTAGCTCAGTGGTAGAGTGCTTGCCTAGCATGTGCAAAGCCCTAGGTTTGATTCCCAATACTGCTAAAAACCAAAACCAAGCCCGGAGTGGTGGTCCATGCCTCTAATCCTAGCACTTGGGAGGCTGAGGTGGGAGGATCACTTGAGCTGAGGAGTTCCAGACCAGTCTAAGCAACATAATGAGACCTCGTCTCAAAATAACAACAGTAAACCCCCAAACAACATAAAGGCTATCCATTACCATAACCTAAAAGGCCTCCAAAACAACTTTTTTTTTTGTTTTTGCAGTACTTAGCAGTTGAATCCAGGGCTTCATGCATGCTTTGCAAGCACTCTACCATGGAGCAGCACCCCCGGCCCATTCTTTATTTTTTAAAATTTTGTGATAGGGTCTTGCTAAGTTACACAGGCTGCCTCTGGCCTCAAACCTGTGATCCTCCAACCTCAGCCTCCTAAGTCATTGGGATGACAGGTGTGCACCACTGCACCTGGCTCAAAACAACTGCTTTTATGGCACCTTTGAATAGGCAGAGGACCTCTTAGGAATTCTCATTTGCAAGAAGGGATCATGTGATCAGCTGCAGAGAAATCGGAGTCCACTCACCTGCTCGGGCTTTATGCCTGTGAAACAAAACATGCCGATCTGGTCAGTGATGTGCTGCCAGTTGTGGGAGGAGCCCTCCTTCTTCAGGTTGGAGACCAGCTGGGTCCGCATGCTGATGATGCGGTCAGCCATGCCTTTCACTTCTTGTAACCTGTAAGGAAACCCCAAGAGGCATCTCATTCTGGCCAAGTACCCACAGGTAAGCCAGAGTTCACAGAGTTTTTACCTCCCTTGAGTTCCTCTCTATGTGCCTCAGTTCTCAGTCCTAGATTGGGTCTCACAGGCTGTCATTGGCCAGGAAGAAAGCTATCTTATGTTGTTAGGTGCCATGGAGTCGGTCTGATTCAGTGACCCCATGTACAACAGAACAAAACCCTCCCCGACACTGTGCCATGTCCAGCGCTATGTCAGTGCTTCTCTGCTATTCACAGGGCTTTTGATGGCTGATTGTTTTGGGATTGTTTTGGGAGTGGACTGCCAAGTCCTTCTCCCGTTTTTTGCAGTGCTGGGGATTGAAACCAAGGCCTCAGAGTGTGCAGAGCAAGCACTCTACCCACTGAGCTAAACTCCCAAGCTATCTTATAGCATTCTATTTTATATTACAAGACTACTTTGATCAGGCGTCTATAATAGTTATTGTACATGGGTGTTAAGTGGAGATATCACTTGAAAACTTAGGACAATTAAGGCAAAGGCCATGGGTTAAGCAATACAATATGATCTATTTTTAATAGGATGGAATTACCAGCCCTGCCTGCACAATGAAGACAATGCACTGTGCACCTTCAGTAGGCCAAGCCATGTATTCCTTATGTAGACTATGGTTCAAATGATTGAGTAACACTGAGAGGACATGTATTGAGATTTAGAGGGTGTAGATAATAAAAACCAAAAATAAGCAGAAATACTGATTGTTGTTGTTGTTGTTAGGTGCCGTCGAGTCGGTATCTGACTCATAGCGACCCTCTGTACAACAGGGGAAACACTATTGTCAGTGCTTCTCTGCTGTTCATAGGGTTTTCAATGGCAGATTGATTTTTGGGAGGGGGTTGCCAGGTCCTTCTCCCAAGCCTACAGCTTCTGGTGTTCCCTGGCGGTCTCCCATCCAGGTACTAACCAGGCCCAACCCTGCTTAGCTTCCGAGATCTG
>VMDO01000193.1:30650-110242 GCA_007922755.1 Pedetes capensis | reverse complement strand
GAAATACTGATTAAATATTAGCTATTATTAGGGGGAGGAAAAAAAAGGGATCTGGGGACATAGCTCAATGGTAGAGTGCTTGTCTACCATGTGTGAGGCCCTGGGTTCAATCTCTAGCACCACAAAACAAAACAAACTTTTTGAGGACGTTTTCCCATAATGTCCTTCAATTTGAGCCTGATTTTAGGGGCAGGCAGGTTTTAGTAAATACAGAGAAGACAGAATAAAAGGAGCTACCATTTCTGAATTATGTGTGTCTTACAGGGGAATACCAATTTATCTGGGCTTGCAAAATGCACTCTTGTCTTCCCTCCTTCCACCTTGCCTACACATGGGATCGGAACCAAACAAATGTCATGAGGAGTCAGTTATAAGCTAGCTTCAAAGGAGCAGTGGTTGCAACATGTAGATGGCTGGAAAGTGGCAATGAGTCTTTACCATTGTTTTCGCAAATCCGGGGAAGTCAGGATGGTCGAGGCGATCCGGGCCCCATGGAGAGGAGGGTTGGAGTACATGGGACGGATCAAGATCTTCAACTGTGACTCCACCCTCTTGGCTTCATCAGCATCTTTACAGACCATAGTGAAGGCTCCCACACGCTCACCTGGAAAGAAAGTGGGTCTTGTCTTCTATTCTCCAATCTAACATGTTAAAGCAAATCATGATTAAATTTGCTACATATTATCTATTTCTACCTAAAGGGCCGCAAAGTAACTCTATTATAAATAAGAGATTTCTAATGGCCAGAATGGTGATTTGAGGCGTAACAGAAATTGAGTGCCCAAGGGCAGCAGCCTCTAACCTTTTAGGCACTAGGGACTGGCTTCCTGGAAGACAATTTTTCCACGTACTTGGGGGTGAATGGGGTGGGGATGAGGTGGGAGGGGATGGTTTCAGGATCCAGCGTGATGAGAGCTTAGGCTGTCTGTCCACAGATGCCCTACAGGGTTACTTGTGCTTACTGAGACCACACCAGTCCCACCCAGTCACAACCAACATTGTCTCTCCCCAGACACCAGTTTGGGAGATATCTGAATTCTAGAGTTAAGATACCACTATACTTTTGAATTTTATTTTCTTACTTGGATGGCTATGGATCCTCAAAAAACACTAAGAAGAGAAATCTTAATCTCAGTGAGCCCAGCCAGATCCTATCTGGCGTGATAGAGTAGCTGTAACTATGGATGGAACTCTGCTTTTTTGCTTGACTGCTGCTCACCTTCTACTGTGAGGGCCAGTTCCCAAAAGGTCACAGACTGGTACCAGTCACCCACCCAGGGGTTAGGGACCCCTGTTCAAGAGTTCTCAACGTCTTTCTCTATTTTTTACCCCCCCTGGACTGAAGGGGTTGAATGCAGGGCCTTGCATATGCTAGGCAGGTGCTCCACCGCTGAGCTGCACCTCCAGCCACTTTTTATTTACTTGAGACAAGGTCTTGCTAAGTTGCACAGGCTTCCTCTGGCCTCAAACTTGCAATCTGCCTCCCTCAGCCTCCCTAATTTTTGGGATTACAGGGATGTGCCAGGGCACCCGGCTAATGTCTCCTGATTGCATGCATTTTCTTGGCTTCTGGATCGGTCACTTTTTGTTCGAAGAAAACACTTCCCATGTTTTTGTTTTGTTTTGGCTGGAGGAATTCAAGGACACTGAAGAAGACATGGCTAAGAAAATCAGTAAAATCCCCAGTTAAGAAGGAGCAATACACACACACACACACACACACACACACACACGGGTTATTCACCCCACCCCAAACTCTCTGCCTTTGTGGCATTCTCTCCCAGCTCTCCTTCAAGCTCATGAGCATACAGACCAGCCTGGGTCCTCCAGCTTACCGTATAAGCCCATGTTCTTGGCATAGGATTGGCAGAGGCCAACATTAATGCCCTGCTCAATGAAGTGCCGCACAGCCCAGGCGTCCTTGTTACCATCACCACTGGCAAAGCCTTGGTAGGCCATGTCAAAGAAGGCAAAGAGATTCTTTTTCTGGGAAGGAACGAGAAGATGAGAGCTTAGGCTGTCTGTCCACAGATGCCCTACAGGGTTACTTGTGCTTACTGAGACCACACCAGTCCCACCCAGTCACAACCAACATTGTTTCTCCCCAGACGGCAGTTTGGGAGATATCTGAATTCTAGAGTTAAGATACCACTATACTTTTGAATTTTATTTTCTTACTTGGATGGCTATGGTTCCTCAAAAAGCACTAAGAAGAGAAATCTTAATATCAATGAGCCCAGAATGTTGCTTAGTCAAACAAGAGGCTCTTCTAAGACCCTAGATGGTGTGGGCTATCATTTTTGGGCCTTATCTTGGGCTAAGGTAACCCAGGCTCACAGGACAGTAGTATTCAAGTGAACATATCTTTTTTTTTTTTTTTTTTTGTGGTCCTGGGGGTTGAACCCAGGGTCTCGCACTTGCATATTCTGCAAGTGCTGGACCACTGAGCTACACCCCCAGCTCATTTTTTTACTTTTTGAGACAGGGTCTTGCTAAGTTACACAGACTGCCTCTAGTCTCGAACTTGCGATCCTCCTGCCTCTGCCTCCCAAGTCGTTGGGATTCCAGGCGTGTGCCACCGTGCCTGGCATGAGCACATCTTGAAAGTGCTGTAGACGTGCTTTTTCTCTGTCTCATTCTGTTTGCAGCTTAGATTTGAAAGGTAGTGAAAATTGGGACACAAAACAACAGGAACATTTTCCGCCCTAGAAATTCTGATCAGCATTTTCTCTTCTGACTAGCCAGCGACACTCTGTCAGTGATAATGGCAATGGTAAGGAAACTGGTAAGGAAAGTGGGACATGAAAAAGGGTAGAAAAGGATGAGCAAGGAACCACTGACCAGGGGAAATGTGGGCCCCACCAGCAGAGCCCCTGGGGCCATGGAGCTGTCATGCCAGCTGGCCACTGATGCATTTTACCAGAGCTCACTACATCCAGTCTCAAGAACAAAAATCATTTCCTTTCTTTTTTTTTCCCCCCCAGGGCCTCGTGCATGCTAGGCAAGTAGCCCACTGCTGAACTATACTTTAAGCCTTTATTTTTATTTTTGAGACAAGTTCTCACCAGGTTACATAGGCTGCCTCTGGCCTTGAACCTGCCATCTTCCTGCCTCTGCCTCCCGCAATGCTGGGATTATAGGTGTGTACCACTGCACCCGCTCAAAACTTATTTTCAAATGCTCATCAACTGTAGAACTGCTAACAATGCAAATGAGGAGCCCTTTCCTGGCAGATTATCTATGTGTGGAAATTTTGTGCAGGCTTAAGCTTCATTAATTCCCACTGTTAGTTAAGCCTCCAAGGCCAGTTACCAAACACAGAGCTTCCTCCACCTGGTTGACCCTCCTCACCTTCACCACCGTGGCCATCTCTTTCCACTGCTCCGGACGGGGGTCCACTCCTGTGGGGTTGTGGGCACAGGCATGCAGGAGGATAACACTTTGCTCTGGCATTTTCTAAAGAGAAAAACAACCAAGGTAAGTCTTTGCTTTGCAGCTTTAAAGGAGATAGTTACCTGGAATGCCACAGGCCACTGTCATTGGCGAAGCAACAAAAAGAGCCTGAGGTCTGGGAATTAGCTCTCTCCTAGCATCTGAAGTCAGACAGGGGGACCCAGCTCGGAAAGAGCAAATATGTGCACGGACATCTACTTGTTCTTCCACCCTTCCTGTCCCGAAAGCCATACTTACTGAAATGTCCTCCATGGCACCTGTGAAGTCAAACCCACAGGTCTTGGGGTCATAGTATCGATAACCTTGGAGCTGCATGCCGGCATCCCTGAAGATGGGCGTGTGATTTCCCCAGCTAGGTTTGGGCAGGAAGACATCTCGGCTGAACTTAAAAAATCTTTGCTAAAAGGTGGGATGGCAGAGAATGGAAAGATGAAGATGAGAGAGGTAAAAAAACATTGGTATATTTTACTTAGAAAATATTTTTCCCTATTGAAATCCAGTGTCTGTCTATGGCTGAGAGACAGCATTGACTCAGCAGTGAGACTTCTTGGGTTGGCATCCAGGCTCTGACAACTATCCTGGCTATGTAGCAAGGATATGTCTGGGCCTCACTTTCTTCATCTGTAAAATGGGGTTAACTGAACTTCTCTTATACAGATTAAATGAGTTAAAATCCAAAAGCTCCCTAATTATAGTACGTGCCCTAGAAACCAAATTCATTATGATTATTTTATCTTCCTTGTAATTTCTCCAAAGTACGTACTTTCTCTCCTCAGAGAAGAGGAAAACTGCCAACTCTGTGGAAAGAGGAAACCTACTTTTGGATCGGTAGTCGGATATGCACATGACAGGAAGCCTCGTCAATCTCAACTTAAACATTTTTTCTGACTTACCAGAAAACTGGCTCCGATCCTTAAGGCTCCAGTGCCAGAAATGGTCTGTACAGTGACGAACTGCAAGAGAGATGGCCACAATCAGTGATGTGGCTGGCCCACGGAGAGGCTCTGCTCTGGCCAGACAGGACCCTGAGCACTTTGGAAGCTAATTCCATATGCCTGTCAGTGTTATCCATGTTACACAGGAGACTTTAGGACACAAAAACTCCTCCCCAACACAAAAGGAGTGATTTACATTAAAAAAAAATGCTAAGGATAGTCACTACGTTAAAACTTTACTTTTGAATTACGAAAAACAGAATGACCTTCTGAACACCAAAGTTCCTTAAAAAGCAAGTCAATAAGTATATTAGGATAAATCTTTTATTTTTATTTTTGTGATGTTGGAGATTGAACCCAGAGCTTCACATATGCTAAGCATGAGCTCTGCCACTAATCTATACCCCTAGCTCATGTTAGTACATTTTAAAGGTCACCTAAGGGGTCCTATTCTGTGAGTTTTCAAAAATTAAAAACATTCACCTTTTGGCTAGCAAGAAGATGCCTGAGATAAATCTGTTTCTTCAAAGTGGTTAACTTTAAGGAATGAATAAACCACACTGAGGTTTTTTGTTTGTTTCTTTTTAAAATTTATTTTCACTTTTCTTTTTATTTTTTTTGAGTCAGGCTCTTGCTATGTGGCCCAGGCTCACCAAGAACTCATGATCCTCCTGCTTCTCCCTCTCTGAGTACTGCAGATTACAATGCGTACCTGCACACCCAGCTCTGGTTTGTTTTCTTTAAAGCTATGGTAAAAATACAAGGCTCTACACAACATAAACCTATTATCTGGACTGAGGTGGGGGTAGACTAAACAGAGGGAACCCAGCTAGAAAACTCTTTTTAAATAGCTTGTCTCTGAGAACTTTGGCATGATGGAAATAAAAGCCTAGCTGTAGGTCCAACAATACTAAAGATTCACAAAGGCACAGCAATTTATAAAGACAAGGCCATGCTATTTTAAGACAGGCCTGCCTCATATTTAGGTTACAACTGTCTAGGCAGACAGGTACTATGTAAAATCACAGTATGAATGAAAAACATAGACGTTTTCATGAGGGGTTAACAGGTGGTTCATTGGTGATCTCACAAACTAAACCATATTCTGTTCATGACTTAAGAGTTGCCTTAACTACGCTATGACTCTGGGGTTGAGGCCGTGTACTCTCCTCTGGGTGAACAAACTAAGATGTGGACTTAGACCATGCCTGTGAATAAACCTTATCTGCATGGTGCTAGGACTGACTTCAGGACTGCACACATGTTAAGCAAGCACTCTACCATTCAGCTACATCCCCAGCCTGTATGTTTTTTTCCTCTTGGGTTTACATCGAAAACTAAATATGCAAATACATTTATTTATTTATTTATGCATTCAAGTGCTTTATTTCAATGCCCACACTGGTTGCGATAAGGCAGCAGAGGACAGGCAGCCTGGCTGCATTCCCACAATCTACCCAGGGCTGGATTCCTGCCTGCTTCTCCTGTTCAAGTTGGAAGCTTAGCACATGACCATGCCAAATACAACAGGCCTAAAACCAGGCACAGTTAGGGACTTCTAAAGCATATTCAACACAAAGTGAAGATAATACATGGACACTTGCCACGTCCAGATCCTCCCATGCTGTGTGACAAGGTCCCTGCGTGGGGAAGAGTACTTCAAGGATGGCCTCTTCACGGAACGGGACTTGGGATTTTCGCCTTTCTTTTTCTAATGTTTACTGGATTCTTGATGGCATATTTGATAATGTTGGATACGAGAGTAAGAATGTACAATCATCTGTTTCCCCAGAATAAGGGAAACTACTGGAAGGGACTGTCCCTTCCTCGACTGAGTCACCGTAGCTGTTCACCATAGGTGGGGAGTATGTCCGCCATATGTGAGGGGTGCCCTGAGAACTATGTTCTCATTAAAATAGGCTTGCAAAAACCTCTGTGGCAATATTAAAGATTTTATGAATAAATTATAACAGGCAAAACTGTTCGTTCCCAGGTAGACTGAGGCTCCACCTCCATGAGCCGAATAATCGTTATAAGAATAGAAAAAGTCACGCTCCACTGCCCACGGTATACACAGCATAGGGAGGTGCTTATCTGGTTGAAGGCAAATCTTGGTGGAAGGAGCCAGCCAGTGGAAGGAGTGGGGGTTATTGTTTCTGTCAGCTTGGGGATTATTGTTTCTGTCAGCTTGACTCTCCACATTCTTACATAGGAACATACAATGTGCTTGTGGTTAGAATGGTAAATAAGGAAAGAGTTCACCTACCCCATTATATTTTGTCATTTATGAAATGCCTGAGGAGAAACAGACCTCCCTGATGTTTGTTACCTAGAGACAGTAAAATTTATGCTCTGGGCTGTGGGCTATTATGATCAATATGTGTTTGTGAAGCCTGTTTCCGTGGGATACCACGCGTACTGTTCTTACTGCTTGCATGACCTCAGTTTAAAAAACTGTATAAAAGGCTAAGCTATCTGAGCAATAAATAGAACAGAATCACACTGCCTCTGAGTTGCTGTGTCTGTCTCCCATCGTGGACTCCTCACCCGCCTTCAGGAACCCCTGGATTCTAGGCTGCAGCTGGACTGCGGCAGACGCTGATCGTAAAAGTAGGGCCAAATCTCTCTGTTGGTCAAATTATTACATCTTCAAGATTACCAGTACAGTTTTGGAATTGGTGTCATATGAAATCTTTTAAATTACTGCCAATTTGCTGCCTAAAGAAGAGTTATTAGTAAGTGTGGCACCTTGATCATTGCACATGTATAAATTGAGTTACCTTTTTCTCTTTGTTTGAAATAGTTTAAATGACTTCACATTTCTTTATTACATTCAAAAACGGACCCTGTACAACACCAGGGTCTGCGTGGCTTACCCGGCCACTTTTCAACACCTCGCTGTTCTCACCCAGGGCCAGTTCTGCAGAAGCCTTGCAAAATTCAGCCAGTCCCCCAATGGGCAGGTATTCCTTGTCCAAATTTTTAGCAGCAATTTGGGCCTCTGCCTAGACAAGAGAAAATGGATTTAGTTAAGTTTCTTCTCCTTACCTGGAACTATGATTACTAATTGTAATAAATTAAATTTTGGAAGTCTTTTTTTTTTTTTTTTTTTTAAAACAGGGTCTTTGTTGTGTTTCCCAGGCTAGCCATGGACTCCTGGGCTCGTGTGATTTTCCTTCTTTAGCCTCCTGAGTAGCTGGGACTACAGGCTTGGGCTATGACTCCCAACAAGCCTTGTTTTTTTTTTTTTATTTTTTTTATTTTAAGTTACTGTCCAAGAAGCGGCAAGTGGAATACTTGATTTTTTTTATATTGCAGAACAGAAATATTATTATTTTACAAAAATAAGGTTTTATTGTTTTGTTTTTAAAACAAGGTCTTGCCTCTGCCTCCCATGCTGGAATTACAGACATGTGCCATCATGCTGGGCTTACAAAAGTAAGGTTTTATGTGGATGGGTAGATGGTCTCTCTTGGTTATCATTCAACATAAAATGGCATTCTTGGAATGCACAAAAACGAAGTTTGGGAGCAATACCTAAAGTAGACCTAAAACGACAAAGTCGAACTAAATATATAAAAAGGAAAAATTTCAAGGTATATGTCAATCCAAGAACTTCAAGGAGATAACAGTAAGAGCCACAGGTTTTCATGTTTTGGAGTCAGAGGCCTGGCTATCCCTCACTGGCTGTGTAACCCTAGACAAGTTATTTAACCTTCCTGAGTCCCAGCTTTCTCATCTAGTAAATGGAGGGACAACTGCTGTATCGTCTTATAGGATTCAAGTGAAGTTTTAATGAGGTAATGCACAATAGTGTTTTATTGTGTTCCGGCTTGCAACACTAGCTTACAATCATGGAATAAATTTTAACCTTTTTTTTTTTTTTTTTTTTTTGCAGTATTAGGGATCAAATCCCGGGCTGTGTGCATGCTAGGCAAGGTCTCTACCACTGAGCTACACTTCCAGCCCTGAATAATTCTTAAATCTTCCTGGAAGGGGATTGTTGTTGTTAGGTGCTGTCGAGTCGGTATCCGAGTCATAGCGACCCTCATAGGGTTTTCAATGGCTGAGTGCTTTGGGATTGACTTGGGAGTGGATTGCCAGGCCTTTCTCCCATTTTTGCAGTGCTGGGAATTGAACTTGGGGCCTCAGAGACTGCAGCACAGTGCTCTACCCACTGAGCTAAATCCCAGCCCGGAAGGGGATTAGTTACATTATTTAAAGTTAGAATAGAAACTATTTAATTAATGTCTGCAGCCTTAGCAACCTTGGATCAGATCCCGCCTCATCTTGGAAGCTAAGCAGGGTCAGCCAGGTTAGTCCTTGGATGGGAGACTGCCTGGGAACACTAGGTGCTGCAAGCTTGGGAGAAGGACCTGGCAATCCATTCCTGAAACAATCTGCCAATGAAGACCCTATGAATAGCAGAGAAGCACTGACAATGGTGCCGAGCATTGGCACAGTGTCATGGAGTGTTTCGTTCTGTTGTACATAGGGTTGCTATGAGTTGGACCTGACTCGATGGCACCTTAACAACAACAACAACATATAACTAATAGAAATACTGATAAAAATCTAACAAAAATAAAGAAGAGTGAATGAAGTTATTCTATAGTCCCCCAGGAAAGACAGACAATATGCATGTCTATAAGAATTTGATAAAGGCAATCAAAATGGGAGAAATGGAAAATAAACACCCACACCCACAGAGGACTATTACAATTTTGATCTTGCACACTCTCAGGATTAGACATGACCCTATACTTGATTTTCTTTTTTTCTTTGTGCTACTGGGGGTTGAACCCAGGGCCTCGAGCTTGCATGCTTTGTAAGTGTTGGACCACTGAACTGTACCCCAAGTCCATTTTTTTTTTAACTTTTTGAGACAGGGTCTCGCTAAGTTACGTAGACTGCCTCTGGTCTCGAACTTGCAATCCTCCTGCCTCTGCCTCCTGACTCACTGGGATTACAGGTGTGCGTCACCACGCCCGGCTTATACTTGATTTATAATCTTGGAAAAAAACTATGTGGTCCCAACCTCTCACTGCTACAGCCAAGGAGACTCCAGCCTAGCAAACTTGAGTGATTCACACAGTCAGTGCCAGAATTGGAGCCCTGGTGTCTGAGCCTCGATCCAGCACTCCTTCTGCCCTGCAGAAGATCCCTGCAGTTTACTCATCCTGACCCAGCAGCAGCCGGCAGCCAGCTCACCTTCCGGACGCTGGGGAGCACGTAGGGCTTCCCATTATCGTCCCTGTAGGCTCCAACTCCCAGGTTCATTTTTTTACTGTTGGTGTCTCTCTTGAAGGCTTCAGTGACTCCCAGGATCGGATCAGGGGGCCCCATTTCCACATGGGTCCACCAGGAGCTGAAATGAGAAGTAGTACCTCAGTCACATGAGCCAGGATCCCTATGACCAGAAAGGTCTCTCACCTGCCAAAGATTCATTTCAACAAATGCTTTCACATTATGCATGGGTCTGGCAAGAGACTCCAATAATCTACCATCACCAGACTTCAGATTTCCTCGCAGAAGAGTGGAGACCAACCATGTCAATACAGACACCATGAGGCACAGAAGGGGAGCACCTGAATCATTCAGAGGAGAACAGGGAGCGCGGGTAGGTATTTAAAGCGGTCTGCACTTGACATGAATTCTTGGGCAAAGAATATTTCCAGTAATACGGTGGTGGAAAGCTGAGAGGGGTAAAGAAAAAGATGAGAGCAGAGAAGCAGCAAGAGCTGTGCAAACTTATTCTTTGAGCCCCTCAGGGTCTTGGGTTTTATCCTATACTCAAACCTGTTAAGAACACAATTTATTTATTTGTAGTACTGGGGGTTGAACCCAGGGCCTCACACATGCTAGGCAAGTGCTCCACCACTACACTGCATCCCCAGCTCCACTTTTTAAGTTTTAGAGATAGGATCTCGCTCAGTTGCACATACTGCCTCTGCCTTTGAACTTGAGATCTTCTTGCCTCAGCCTACTGAGTCGCTTGGATTACAGGCGTGCACCATGGCGCCTAATGAATCTTCATCTTCATTCTATTTTCTAGACAACAGCACACAGATATGGTATGGGACTTTCCTTACACCATTGGCACAGACAGCTTTGTATCCTGGCACACCTGGAATTCCTGTCTCATCCCTGGTAGATTTCCAGATCTCTTTGACAGCTTGGGGTGCACACTTCTCGCAACCTACTCCATGGCTTGTGAATGCTGATCATATATTCTCAGCAACCACCTGGTTGGTGCCAGAGTGGCCTTTCTTCTTCCCATCTCCCTTTTTTGCAGGAGTCAGATTCTAAGAGTCCCCAGTTGCAAAGGCAGAGTGTGAGGGGTTCTGGAAGAGGCAGAGCAGTCAGTGATCCTTGATATATAGTAACTGTCGGGAAAGAAGCTATGTTTACATTTTAACAAAGTTTACACAATGCTGATGGGCTAGATTCCCTGATTGAGTGATTAAAGTCTTCATTTATAATATGAAAGTTCATTTCTGACTTTTCTTCCAATCACTGTAGATAGCACAGATTCTGTGCTTTCCCAGAAATACTTTGCATGGTTTATTTTGATTCTACTATGGCCTTGATTATTTAAACAAAACAAATCAAAAAAGGTTTCTCATATATGAACGCACTAAGGTTCTTTATGTTATAGATTTAATTTTGATGTTCTATTATCATTTTGGTTAGACAGGTAATCAATGATTGTTTCAGAGACACCCACAATTTTATCTTGGTCAAGTTAACAAATATTACCTAACAACTTAAAAAAATTTGACCTTCCCCAAATTGGATTTGAGAGGCACAAAACAAAATTTTTAGGGTTTAGTTTAAAACTATCTGAAATTTCCTAGAGAGCCCCTGGAAAGTATCAGCTTTTCTTCTGAAAAATATCCTACTAGCATAGTGGATACATTAATGTATCAAACTGGGGGGTTTTTACCTAATGGTAAACAACTGTTCTGCCATCAAGGTTATTTTACTCCTTTTGTTCAAGAGAAATAAGCAAGAATCTTTCTCCATAGTTCCATATATATAAAGCAGTCTTATTTGGGAGGAGGAATAGGACCGTTGGTCAAGAGAGGATTATATGGGGGTGAATATGATCAAAGTATATTACATACGTGTATGAACTGCCATAATGAAACATTACTTTGTACAATGAATATAGGCTAATTAAAAAAACAAAACCAAGCCTGGGCCAGGTGGTGCACACCTGTAATCACAGCCGTTAGGGAGGCAGAGGCAGGAGGATTGCAAATTCGAGACCAGAGGCAATCTGCTTAATTTAGTGAGACCCTGTCTCAAAAAGTTAAAAAAAAAAAAAAAAAAAAAAAAAAAAAGGGCTGGGGGTGCAGCTCAGTGGTCTAGCACTTGCAAAACATGCAAGCGCGAGGCCCTGGGTTCAACCTCCAGTACCGCAAAAAGAAAAAAGAAAACACAAACAGGCAATCCACTGCTTCAGCAGGGTACAGCAGACACTCGTGCTCACCACAAGAAGCTTGGGAACCAGCCACTAGAATTTCTTTCCCAGCAGTGGTTGGCACTGAACTTGGAGCCAGTCAGCATGGGGCTCATCTCCACAGGGCCCACTGGGTGGCAACCCTGACAGGCAGCATGGCACTGAGCTCACGCACTCCCGACAGCCTCAGACAGCCTTAGGTGCAGCTGTAATTGGTGGGTATAGTTAATTCTGTTACTTAAGAGCAGATTATTCTGGTTTTTGGATTTTCAGGGCTTTTCTTTCTTCCAATGGTCTTTTTTATTTATTTATTTTTTTAACAGCTTGCCTTTGGCAAACTGCCTGGATTCAAACAGCTCAGACACCTACCGGCTGTGTGAGCAGAGGCCAGGGAAGTGACTCTTAAGTCTCATCTTATCTATAAAACGGGGCAGAACAGTATCTATCTCACAGGATAAAAATGTACTCAGAACAGAGCCACCAGAGTGAAGGCTTGCTGTTAGCTGGTATCATTGTTAAAAAATTATTACTGCTATATTTTTATTTGTAACGACCCTGCCACTAATGTGGACCCTGGTGAGGCAGGTATGCGGAGAATTCAAGCACATGTGATCACAGGACTTTATATCAATCATGGGTCTTCTTGGCTTTATTTATCACTACTTATTTTTTCCCTAGGCTGTCAAGAGATTATCTTCTTTCTCCATCAGTAGCTCTGGGGCTAGGACTCAAAATCCCCCCTTTCCTTCCCCTCTTTTTAATCCTTGCTCTAGACTGTGAGAAGGAAGCACAGCTACCTTGAAACAGCTTCTGCACTGGGCCTGGAGAAAGCTGCAGCTATTTCTCATCCACAATTCAGATTCTGAAAACACAGAGCCACCTGCCTATCTACATCACTGTCATTAACTGCTGAGTGAAAGGAATACCTTGAATGTCAAGGACACTCAAACCTCTAGGAAGCAACTTTCAGTTTTAAATAAGATGGTCTGCCTCCAAGGCCCCTAAACAATGATGACAGAGCAACCCTTAACCACAAGGGCAGAAGGCATCATGCTTGTTAAATAGTGAAATAAAAAGCACTTATTTGTTAAGTTCTTTAAAACACTTTGCAGAGAAATTCTCCCAGAAACTGTAGCCTTGAGTCTTCTTCTGGTCTATCTCTTAAGAGTGCTAAAAGCAATTCAAAATATTAAACATTAAGCAATCTAAATATGGGAGCAGCGATACTCAATTTGATTAGCCTTCCATTAGTAATCATGTTCCAGGTGCTCTATGTCCTTCATTATTCCACTCCTTAAAATGGTAAAGATGATACGCGTGTAAGAACTCTGGTGTTTTTAAATAAATTGCACTAGATGAAATCAAGAGTGCTCCAGGGATAAACTCTATGTTGATAACCTGTGGTTTACAAAGTCATTCCTATCAATGCCCTTTGGACAAAGAACAAAGCCTCAAACTCTGGGCAATAACTGACCAGCCAACCAAAAGATTTTGGGTACAAAGTATTCAGAAAAGTATTTCCAGTTCAAATGTGTTCCCTTTTGTGGGGACTTAAGCCTACTTAGTGCTCTACAGTTTTAAAAATGTTCTCCCTCACATTCTCCTTACTTTAAAATGAGAAGCTAATTAATTTGCCCATGATCAAAGAGACCAGACCATAATTGTGATCTGTTAACTAATGGTTATTGTATCATTGTTACACATTGCCTTTCTAAGTGGTCTCAGGATACTCCTTCAGTTATTTCACTAAAAATTAAATAAGAACTAAATAATAACAGGCTGAGGGTTTTAGCTCAGTGGTGTTGCTTGTCTAGCATTTTCCCAGGTTCTGGGTTCAATCCTAGCATCATAAATAAATAAATAAATAAATAACAGATCCCTATAAATCAAAGTATATTAACATTCTTTTTTCTTCATTGACTTGTGACTATGTCTGATCTCATGTTACTAGGCTTTTATAGCACAGGTCAACGAAAAAGTTATACATTTGGTGCTTTCTGTTTTAAAAAATGTAATTAAATGAAACACTTGAAGTTAGAAAGAGGTCCATTTAAATGATGTATGAAGATCTAAGTATTTCACTGGATAAAGCCTCAGTTTTTCATAATATCAATTGCCAAGGTTTTACTATATTAGAATGAGCTGTTAAACAACAACAAAAACAACAGAAAACATCTGGCACAGTGGTGGCACACAGCTGTAATCCCAGCAACTGGGAAAGGTGGAGCCAGGAGGATCGCAAGTTTCATGTCAGAGGCTGCCTGTGCAATTTAGCAAGATCTCATCTCGAAATTTAAAAAAAAGGGTCTAGGGGTGGAGCACTTGCAAAGTATGTATGAGGTCCTGGGTTCAACCCCCAAGTACTGTAAAAAAATAATAAAATGAAATAATAAGAAAAGAACCTTCCATGGGTTGAATGTTGAATTATATTAAATATTTCCCACTGTTACCATTTGGCTCTAGGTGAAGATCCCTTCCACAGTGGAGTGGGTGAAGGGCATCACTTCTCTGTTTGAACAGTTAACGCTCATGGCCAGGCAGGGCACCTGGTTCTATCACCTGATCTTGACTCACTGTTTAAGCCAAAACAGCAGCTCCTCATCATTAGATGTTCAAACATTCTGACAATTTATTTTTTGGTATACACTTTGCAGCACTATTGGTCCCCTTGAGACTTAGATTTTGATCCAAAATGCAACACTAAAATGCATTTGTCTTAAAAATTAAGGTTTGAAATAAAAAGAACACTCAAAAGACAGGCAAAGCACTGTTGTAAGTGCTGGGATATAGCACTGAAGAGAATAGGTGAGCTCTCTCCTTTCAGGTAAGTTACATTTTAATGGGGAAAGACAGAAAAGAAAAATTAAGCTCCCAAACTGAAAGAATGAATAAAAGGTCACGCCCAAAGTGAATTTCACCAACCACTTCAGGCAGAGCTTCAGGCCACCCTGCCATACCCCTAAAACAAGGGATTATTTTAAGATTACTGTGTTTCTACTATAATGAAACAGACTTTCTCTTGCCAATACAAGTCACTCCTTTTTGTTCTCCAAACTTGCTGCATAAGTAACTCCACCCTGATTCTCCCCATTAGGTAGATAGGCTTAAAGAGCACACGTTGACAGCGTGCCAAGAAGGAGCCAAATCAGAAAAAGTAAGTTTGAAAAGCCAGGGCGAAACTGTACTGCCAAGAGCGTGGGGCTTACGAAAGCACAGACTGTTCTGCCTCGAAGATCTCCTGCATACATACATGCAAGGGAAAGGCCAAGGCAAGTATAAAAGGTCAGGCGAGGCTTTCCTAGGAGTAGTTAACATGTGCTAGTGGGTGGTTTTAAGGTAGTATTTAAGGAGATTGCCCCACATGGTCTTATTGGGGAATTAGTCACCGGGCTCAGTAAGGAATTATTAGCTCGTTTTATGCTCTGAACTTTCCCTCTGCGCTATGGATCACAGTTAGAAATGCCACATTTGTCATGTTTTGGGCGATATCTGTCCTTCCCTCGGTCTTGTTCTCCGCTGTATCGCCAGCATCTGGTCCAGCGCCTGGCTCTGAGAAAGTGGCGTTACGAAATATTTATGGCACGAAAGAGCAGAGACCGATGGAGAGGAAGACTGACATCCTCCCTAAGGCTGGGCCTCCTAAGGCCTTAAGACAAAAAAAGAAGAGGCGCGCTGCCCTACGACGCCTTCCCTTCCCAAAGCTGGACTGTCCGAGGGCAGACCAGGGGCTCGGGCGGTGGCAGGGATGAGTGGATGCCGCACGCAAGGTCACAGGATGCAGCGAGGAAAGCAAGATCCGAGCGCCAGCGCCCAGCGCCCTTTCCTTCAAGGCGTTTCCTGCCCCCTCGTACACAAGCAGCAGCCAGCCGCCACCCTGCCCCCCCGACCTCACCCCGCTGGGGCCCGAGGGCAGCGTGACAGGCGCGCCCCACCGCCCCGCAGGGCAGCGGGTCAAGGGCACATGCACCCACCCCCGGCGCCGCAGCCAATCGGCGCGAGGCTGGCTCGGCGCCTCAGCCAATCAGCGCGAGGCTGGCCCGGCGTCGCAGCCAATCAGCGCGGGGTTGGCCCGGCACGGCGGCCCGCGTGCGCTCTCCAGGCCCCGCTACCCCTGGCGCCGACTCTGCGTCCCGGACCCTCCTCCCCCGCCCCCGTCCGGGAATGGGAGTCCGGGTGCCGCCGAGGGCCACACTTCCTTTCCCAGGGGGCTGCGCAGGCACGCTCTCTTGCAGTGCCCAGGGGATGGGAAGGATGTGGGGATCTGAGGGTCACTGTGAGGCGTGGACACTCAGGCCTTGGCCAGACCAAACCGAGGAGGGCAGAGAAGGCAGTGTGCGTGTGCACGCGTGTGCGTGTGCGTGTCTGGAGGAGCGGGCGGGCCGATGTCATGCAGCGCCCGGCAGGCCCGCGGTCCTGGCTCCATCTCTGTATCCCTTGGCTTACCTGGCTCTGGCAGAGGCTGCAGCTGCAAAGCCTGGGTGGAGGGCGGCGGCCACCCCGGAGAGGACGCGGCCGGAGTACAGCAGAGCCATGGTGGGCAGCGAGAGGGCAGTGGGCGACAGCAGGCAGGGCAGAGGGAAAGCGGCCGCAGACAGCGAGGCGCGGGCTCCCGAGCAAGGTGAGGACAGCGACTTTCCGGGGCGAGGCTAGAGCGGTCGCGCCCCGCTGCTAGCCGCGTCACAGCGTCCCCTGGCGGCCGTACAGCGATGAGTCCTCCGCTGAGGTCAGGGGAAACAATGGTGACCCAGTCATCACCGCCCACCGCGTGTGAGGACGCGCTGCGCCCGGCGCTTGCAACGCAGCACTCAGTTAATCGCGCGGGACTGCAGGGGCAGCTGCTATGGCTCCACTGTGAAAGGAGAGAAAATGTAGGCTGACGTGGAGGGAGTATTTTTCCCAATGCCTTGCAGCCATTAAGACCCAAGGTGGCCTTGCTTCCAACCCTGGACCATCAGCTCAACTGTGTCCAGAAGTGCGAATCATCTCACCCTCTTGAATACTTACTTATTCCTATTATGGAGAAGATAGCAGGTGTAATTTGTTGGATAGTTATGAAGATTAACTGAGATTAGATTATTCCTAAAAACGGCCTGATTATAAGCCATGTTGTTAGGTGCCCTGGAGTCCATAGCGACCCTCATAGGGTTTTCAATGGCTGATTGTTTTGGGAATGCATTGTCGCGTCCTTCTCTCATTTTTGCGGTGCTAGGAATTGAAACCCGGACCTCAGAGACTGCAGAGTATTGCTCTACCAACTGAGCTAAATCCCATCCCGGATTATAAACCATAGTAATGACAAATTTACGCATGTCAAATCCTTACAATTGTGTGTAGAAGAGAACGAATCATTTTTAAAAGAAAAATTGAATTTGAGACAAGTCCACAAGTCAAACAAGTCCAATCTACGTGGGCTATTTCTTTGATATTCTTCTCTAAAACCCAGTTAGAACTGTGCCTCCTGCCAATTTATTTTATTCTCTGTGGTTCTACACAGCCTGTATGATAAAGTCTAGATCCCTATGTAGGGTGACATGGTAGGTTGTTCCAGACCAGCCTGAATTTATCCTCAGACTCATATGCTCTCTCATTGACCTTGACCATGGACAATGACCTGGGATTCCACTACTTTATTGATTTGCTTGAACACTAACAAATCACCACAAACTGGATTGTATAAAAATTCTGCTCCCTTCCGCAGCATATATACTAAAACTGGAATGTTACAGAGAAGATTAGCAGAGTCTCTGCACAAGGATGATATGCAAAATCATGAAGCATTCCATATTAAAAGCAAGAACAGGGGCTGGGGATGTATCTCAGTGGTAGAACACCTGCCTGGCATGTATAAGTCCCTGAGTTCGATCCCCAGCACCACCCACACACACAAAATCCAGCAGAAATGTATTCTCCCCACTTCTAGAGGCCAGAATTCTAAAATAAGAGTGTTGTCAGAGTCATGTCTTATGGATTCTCAGGAAGAATCTGTTCCAGGTTTCTCTCCTATCTTTTGGCAATTCCCTGCATCGCTGTAACTTCTGCCTCTGATACCGCATGGTTTTGGCTCCCTGTTTGTCTCTATCTCTTCAATATGACACCAGTTATATTGAGTTAGAGATGCCTAACTGGCTTCATTTTAACTTGATTACATCTGCAAAGACCCTGTTTCCAAATAAGTCACATTAACAGGTAGGTACCCTGAGTTAGAACTTGAACATTTATTTTTTAGGGGGCACATTTCAACCCATAACAATCATTATCCCTCAAACCAACAATTATACTTCCAGGTATAAACTCTAGAGAGTTCACACATTTATGAGGATGTCAATAAAGCATTGCTTATAGAAGCAACCTAGTTGCCCACCAATAGGGGAATGAATAGATGTATGTGCCACCGTAGATATATGATGAGAGTATTGTAGAGCTATTGACATAAATAAACTCAATAGGTATCAACTTGGATAGACTTCAAGAACAAAAAACAAACAAACAAACAAAGCAGAACTATGCATATAATTAGGTATCATTTAGAGAAAAATTTAAAATATGCAAAACATACATGTTTATAAATGTATGTAAAAGTTTGAAAAGACATACCAAGTATATAGTTCATTACTGGATCAGGAGGACACTAGAGTATTTGCCTTTGTAGAAGGGAATAAAAAGTTTTGTCTGCTGGGCACGGTGGCACATGCCTGTAATCCCAGCGGCTTGGGAGACGGACGCAGGAGGATCACAAGTTTGAAACCAGAGGCAGTCTGCATAATTTGGTGAGACCCTGTCTCAAAAAAGTGAAAAAAAAAAAAAAGGGCTGGTGGTGCAGCTCAGTGGTTCAGCACATGCAGAGCATGTAAGCACGAGGCCCTGGGTTCAACCCCCAGTACTGAAAAAAAAAAGTTTTGTCATATTTGCTTCTTAAAAATTATAGGTGAGGGGCTGGGAATGTAACTCAGTGGTGGAATGCTTGCCTAGCATGCATGAAGCACTGAGTTCAATTAACAGCAAAAAACTCACACACATGCGCACACACACACACACACACACACATATATACATACACACACAGGGTTAAAAAATTACAGGTGAAGTTGATATTTATATTTCTCATCATTTTGGGGGTGGGTATTTGTTATATTGGACTATTTACTTTTCTGTGTATGTGTGTGCTTGTGTATATACAAGTATACGTAGGCTAATTTGAGTTACTGGTATGAAAAATGGGGTGGAAAAGGCAACTGTTGAGTTAGGGAGACTAATGGGAAAAAGATTGACAACAGTAATCCAGGCAAAAAATTCTGATTGCCTAAGGTCATGTAGAGGAAGCAATGATAGATTACATGTTACAGATCTGGAACATATCAAAGACGTAAAATCAAAAGTTTCTGGTGGGTAGATGCAGGGAGACATGGAAAAAGAGTCAAAAATCATTCCTGGTGTACAGTATTATTAAAATTAGAGTTGTCTGCAAATAATAAAGATCCAAAATAATTGACCTAAACAAGATAAAATTTATTTTTCTCACCTAAAAATCTGGAGATAGGCAGGCAGTCTCATCTGAAAGTCTAGCAGTAAGACGGGTGTGGCATTTCTGACCCACAAAACATTTAGGAACCCAGATCCTTCCAACTCTCCACTGTCAATCAGGGATCCAAGATGGCAGCCATGCTTCAGCTGTCACTCCATTCCAGGCAGCAGTAGCATAAAGGATCCAAATTAGCTATCATTTAAGGGAGCTAAGGTAGGAGGAGACAGAGTGTGGTAAATATCAGATGGAGGAGAGAGTGAGGCAGGAGAGGACATGGGAGGGAGGATTCAGAGCTAGCTCTAGAAATCAAGGAGGCCTTCATGAGGGATGTGGCATTTGATCTGAACTTTGCAGGACTTGTGTTGTGCCAGGGGCTGTGGGGCAGGTCAGTGTGGAGGGTCTAGGAAGTGAGGGGTCTCCTTTCCTGTTCTGACTCATCTGTTCCTTCAGGCCATTTCCATGGGTTTTCACCCACTCACCTCACACCACAGGCCCTACAAATTACTTGGATTCTTGAATCTTGCATTTCAGCTTTTGGTTCGGCTGTGCTCCTTAACAGGTGCAGGCTCTTTAAGCTGCTCACCTGCCCTGTAGTCTCAGAACTTTTGGCAACCACCCCTGCCCTCAGACTCAGCCATGACACCGCTGCTTCTTTGTTTTTTACAGTACGGAATAGGCGCTCATCTTTTGTTGTTGCTGCTGTTGCTGTTTAAGGTCCATTAGTCTGGACTGGAGATGCGCCTCAATGGTACAGCACTTGGAAAGGTATGTGTGAGGCTCTGGGTTCAACTCCCCAGTACCATAAAAAATTAATCTGTGAATATAATTTTAATTATAATTTTGTTGTTTTTAATCAATTTTAATGAGACAGTGCGAACCTCTGGAGAAGGCAGTCTGAATGACCCAAAGGTTTGGGCATTTGTGGTATCAGGTTTCAGCACTTAGAACTAACTCTCTTCTGCTATGTCCAGAGCTTTTCCAGGCCTCTCTCTTTTTCTGCAAATCCCAGACAGATCCAGAGGAAGCATTTGCAGAATGAGCTCAGAAAGGGCTGCCCCAGAGCTCCAGGTGGATAGACATGCATTGTGGGGAGTGTCTAATAAGGAGGGGTTCCTTCCTTCATCATACACACTGCCATCATCATTTGCATTGTTAATTTAACATTCCTCTGACCACAGCTGGAAGTTCTCCTGGAGTTATAAAGGCTGCCTGGAGCCCAGCTGCCTGCTCACCACGGATCAACAGATAAAGCTCTGCTGGTCAAGAAACATATTTTCTTGACCCAAAGCCCAGACTCCCTGTTTGTTGTTACTGTTGTTAGGTGCCTTCGAGTCTGTGTCTGACTCATAGCGACCCCATGTACAATAAGTGGAACACTTTTTTTTTTTTGCTGTACTGGGGGTTGGACCCAGGGCCTCACACTTGCGTGCTCTGCAAGTGCTGGACCACTGAGCTGCATCCTCAGCCCATTTTTTTGCTTTTTGAGACAGGGGCTCGCTAAGTTATGCAGACTGCCTCTGGTCTCAAACTTGCGATTCTCCTGCCTCTGCCTCCCAAGCTGCTGGGATTACAGGTGTGCGCCACTGCACCTGGCTCAGTGGGTGAAACACTTTTATTAGTGCTTCTCTGTTATTCATAGGGTTTTCAATGGCTGTTGTTTGGGAGTGGGTTGCAAGGTCCTTCTCCCAAGCCTATAGCACCCAGGCAGTCTCCCATCTAAGTACTAACCAGGTCTGACCCTGCCTACCTTCTGAGATCTGATGGGATGGGATGCCACAGTGGTAGCAGCCCATGCTAGTGCTACTGAAGTCATAAAGAACTCTAGAAAGTGAAAGGGTTCTTAGAGCTCACTTAGACTGGAGCTTCTCACTCTGTAAAGTACAGTGGACCTACCCAGAAAGCTTGTCAGAATGCAGGTTCTGTAGAGTGCAGGTCTAGGCGCATACCAGGTGCTTGTGATTCTGTATTTCTAATAAGCCCTGGGGTGAGGCATTCGTTGCTGCCCAGTAGAACACATTTCAAGTAGCACCGATCTAGCCTGTGCCCTGGCAACCATTTATAGACGTCAGACTGAGGCCTAGCGACAGGACACCTATCTTAAACTCCAGACTTCCTACTGTAGTATATGTATATAGAGCTGAGGCAAAGCCTGGAAGGATTGTGTAAGGTCAGGTAGCAAGCTGGGGTTTGAGATTAGAAATGAGAATACAGATGAAGGGTAGATCTATTAATTCCTTCCTTTCCTCCTTTCTTCCTTCCCTCCTTCCTTCTTTCCTTCCCTCCCTCCCTCCCTCCCTCCTTCCCTCCTTCCTTCCCTCCTTCCCTCCTTCTTTCCTTTCTTCCGAAACAAAGTTCTGACTTTGTTAGGTACAGCCTTAAGGATAAGCATGGGCTCTCATTATAGAGAAGAGTCATAGTACATGTCCAAGGTGTGAGAGAGGGCTTCTGGAGAGAGAAAGCCAGATCTATCCATTTCAACACCAAATATAGCCATCTATGAGGATCCTGTGATCTGAGCCCCACCCTGAGCTCTGGTGGCCTGTCCAGGAATCATCTAGGGGCTTCTGCTCCAGCCCCAGATGTAGGATCAGTTCTGCAGCCCTTGGGTTGCAGGAAGAGAAGACTGAAGTCTCCCCCAGGGCCAGCAGACTGAAGGGGAATGCCTGAGTTGCTTCAGTAACTAAGGCTCAGAAGCTGGACGGGCTCTGCAGAGTTGTCCTGAACTGAAGAAAGGTGGGCTGGCTTTCACACTTCTGCAGTGACTACCCTTCTCTGCCCGCTCCGCAAAAGGGAGCCCCTGCCATCCCCTCTTGCTGAGTAACTCCTGGGCAGGTGATGTTTAAGTGGAAAGGAGGTGGGGAGATGTTTCGTTTTGGATCTGGACTGTGTTGAAGGTTTGGTTCTTAGTACAGCAATGCTCAGAGATGGGGCTCTGGGGAAACGATTGGGCCATGATGCTCTGACCTCATTAATGGATTAATACACTGATGGGTTCATTATTTGCTGCTATTATTGGGAGGTGATAGAAACTGGAAGGTGGGGCCTGTTGGAGGAAGTAGGTCACTGGGGCGGGCTGTGTTCAAGGATATATCTTGTCCCCCATCCCTTCCTCTCTCTTTGCTTCCTGCCCACCAGGAGATGAGCAGCTTTGCTCTGCCCTGTGCCCCCTGCCATGGTATTCTGCCTCACCACAGCCTGGTGACCCTGGAGTGAAACCTTGGGAACTGCGAGCTACCGAAATACACCTTTCCTCCTTTAAGCTGATTTTCTCAGCATTTGGTGATAGCATGGAAAGGTGACTAACACAGGTGTGTGTGGCAGGGCACCTGCGATGCATACCATGGCACCCGCCACATAAATGGCCTGCGTAAATTGTGTAAGGAAGGTATATGTGAGGCATCCACGTACATGTGGGCAAGTGTGCGCATTAATAGCTGTGTGTGGAGTCCACAAGGAAACAGGTGTGCACTTGGGGTGGCTGTGTTGGAATAGGACCTTCTTTTTTGTATACAAAGGTGAAAGTTGGTGCGGAGTGCGGTCCGCACAGAGTCTACACGGGGGTGTGTTCGCCTGATTGTGTTCTGAGTGCGGGAGGGGTGAGAATCCAACCCTGCCAGGAGAGAAACCCTGTGACCTCCTCTTCCTGTCCAGGGCAGAGCAAGACAGGCTGCAGCAGGGGAGGGGTGCTGGGTGGCTTTGGATGGGGAGGGGGTCTTGCTCATGGATAGGACCACTCTGATCTGGAGAAATGGCCCTTGCTTGGGACCAGGGCCTTTTGTATATCTGTGCTATGGTTTGAATGTCCCCTCAAAACTCATGTTGAAATTTAATTGCCGTTCTAACATTATCAAGAGATGAGACTTTTAAGAAGCCATTAGGTCATGGACACGTCACCCTAACAAATGAATTAATGCCAAGGGTTAGTCATCACGAGAGTTCTTGATAAGAAGGACAAGTCCAGCTGGAGTCTCACAACCTGTTCTGCGCATGCTCACTTGCCCTTCCACCATGCTATGATACAGCTCGTAGATCCTCACCAGATACCAGTACCCTGTTCTTGGACTTCCCAGTCTCCATAATGGTGAGCCAAATAACCTTCTATTGTTTATAAGCTACCTAGAGTGTGGTATTCTCTTATAGCACCAGGAAACAGACTGAGACTCCCCAGAGCCCTTGTTTTCCACCCTTAGTCTGCCCTAGGGAATGGTGAAGCCTCTGAAGACAAGCTGGGGGGAGGGCACTGCTTTATGCACCAACCTCACCCTGAGAAGAGGCAGGAGGGGAATTTTCTGGGGACTCTGCTTCTCCTTGGGATGGAAGGGCATCTCCTGAACCCTTACAGAACATGCTTGGTTTTTGGCAGGGGTCCCTGTGGAGATCTCCCCACTAGCCCATGGATCTTCTTCACACACTTTTTTCTGTATGGGAAATACTGAGAAAAAATGTACACCCCTCTCTGCTAATTATGATGGACTTAATAAATGAATTTTTAATTAATTTATTTAATAAATGAAATTGATAATGGATTATTAAAATGAATTTTTTAAAGAGTCTCACTATGTTGCTCAGGTGGCTGGAGTGATCCTCCCACCTCAGCCTCTTGAGCAACTGAGACTATGGGTGTGCGTCACTGCACTTGGATTAATAAATGACTTTTAAAAACATTTCATTCATGATATCCTTCTGTGGCTCCCTGTGCAGCCCCTGGGCATGTCCTGATTCCCCTTTGTTCTGCCTCAGACTCAGATTTTCCTTTTTAGGGGGATAGGGGTTGACTCAGGGTCTCACTTTGTAACCCAAGTTGGCCTCAAACTCATGATGTTCCTGCCTCAGTCTTCTGAGTGCTGGGATTGCAGGTGTGCACTCCCACCATGCCCATCTACACTCAGACTTTGCCAGATGTACTCCAGGGTCCCTGTTGATTAGAGTCTCAACAGCTGGAGCCACAGGTGCTGACTAGCTCTGGAGTCATGCCAGCCACTTACAGGGCCAGCCAGCAGAGCAGCAAGGTGCCAGGGAGCACCTGTGCCTGCCTTGTGCTGTGCCAGGGGCTGGGGTGCAGGTAGAGGCAAGACAGTTCTGAAGTGCTCCTCTCAGAGGTTCTAGGAGCCTGGAGTGGAGAGAGGTGGGGGACCAGGAGAAGGGGCCTGTGAACAGAGTCTTACAGGAAGAGGAGACATCTCATGCCACCCTCCTGGAGACAAAGGCCAGGCCCTGTTTCCTCCCCCACTCATGCGTGTTTGAACACAGTCCCCAGGTGGTGAAGTGACTTACCCAGGGCCACACAGAGTACCTGTTAGCCTCGCCTTCCTGGTAGTTGGCTCATTGTTTGGCTAGTCAGTTTAGTTCTTCCCCACTGGCTGCCTATGCTGGACCCACCCTGCCCTGCCCATGGGAGTGAAGACCAGACCTTAGGGCTATCCAGGACTGAGATGTGAGCCCCTGAAGCTATTCCACCCACAGATCTCAGACATATGCTCCTCTCAGCGATCCTAAGACCTGACATGCTCATTGTGGAGTCATTTCTGACATATTAACCATTTCTTTAAGCCAGAAACCCAAGAGTTGTCTTTGACCTGTTTTTCACCTCCCGTGGTCCCTACTCAACCTTCAGAACATGTCTGGAACAATAATGATACGAGTTGTTGTTGTTGTTAGGTGCCGTTGAGTTGGTGTCTGACTCATAGCAACCCGACATCCAATAGGCCAAACAGTATTGTCAGTGTTTCTCTGCTATTCGTAGGGTTTTCAATGGCTGATTGTTTTTGGGAGTGCGTTGCTGGGTCCTTCTGCCAAGCCTACAGCATCTGGTGTTCCCAGGTGGTCTCCCATCCAAGTCCTAACCAGGCCTGATCCTGCTTACCTTCCAAGATCTGATGGGGCTGAACACCACAGTGGTACAGCTGCAGGTGTAATATAAAGTATGTTGTTGTTGTTGTTAGGTGCCGTCGAGTCAGTATCCGATTCATAGCAACCCTAAATACAACAGGGGAAACACTACTGTCAGTGCTTCTCTGCTGTTCATAGGGTTTTCACTAGCAGATTGAGTTTTGGGAGTGGGTTGCTGGGTCTGTCTCCCAAAATATAAAGTATAGAATATGTTTATTAGAGAAAGTACACCTTTCTTTTTCTTTCTTTCTTTCTTTCTCTCTTTTTTTTTTGCAGCACTGGGGGTTGAACCATGGCCTCACTCTTGCATGCTTGGAAGTGCTGTACCACTGAACTGCACCCTCAGCCTGAGAAAGTACACCTTTAAGGGCAAACTAGAAAAGCTTAGGTAAACCTAGAAAGGAAGTTGCAAAAACTTGCATTCCCTGGGTGACTCAGCGTAAGGACATTTCTGCTCTCCAGGGCAAGGTAAAGAAGCCAGAGAACAGAAGAGTTAAGCAGGCTTTTGGAGGGAAGAAAGTACTTTAAATAGACAGAGAAGCTGGTGGGCCTGAGAGAAGGGAGAGGTGTGCACAGGGTTGCTAGAGAAAGAAGAGAAGAGCAAAGGGCAAGAAATGGAAAGAAAAGAAGGTGAAAGAAAGGCTGGACGTGTTTCTCCTAGTTTTATTTAAACTAGAACACACCCAATATGACATCAGCCCTGGGCGCCCAGCTCTGGAAGCCTAGTGAGATATGAGGCTCTGGTCTTTGTTTTGTAATTGACTCAACGGCTTGGATAGGGTATGGGACCCTTTTGAAAATGTCCTTCCAGTGGCCTCAGAGAAGCACACAGCTGCTTCATCATGGCGGAATGGCAGGAGCCATTTCAATCCCCTTTTCCTCCATGTCGCCTGCTAATGCCTAAGTGAACCTGCTGATCAGGAGGAAGGATTTTCTGGGGCTCATGGCTTCAGTCTCTGGTTGGCTGCCATTATTTCTGGGTCCTGGTGAGGCAGGGGATCATGGTGGAATGGTGGGGCCCCTCAAAGTTGCTCACCTCCTGACGGTTAGGAAGAGAGGGAGGGGCTGTGGACAAGATATTCCCTTCAAAGGCACACTGGCTGCCTGTCACCCACTTCCTCCAGCCTGGCTTCACCTCCCAGTTTCCACCCCTTCCCAATAATGCCATCCATTGGTGTCTCCGGGAATGGATGAATCCATCCATGAGGTCAGAACGCTCAGGATCCAGTCACTTCCCACAGGCTCCGTTGTGAGCACTGCATCGGGGGCCAAGCCTTCAATTCGTGAGCCTTTTGCAGGGGACACTTCACACCCAAACTCTAACAAGGATCTTGTAAAACAGGGCAATTATGAAAGAATATTCAGTGTCCACAGCAAGCCAGTGAGTGTCTTGAGGGTGGGAATTGGGGTTTTGGGTTTCCTAAGCACAACAAGGCCTGCACCCGTATCCCTGTGGCATCTGATTCCCATCAGATCTCTGAAGCTAAGCAGGGTCGGGCCTGGTTAGTACTTGGATGGAAGACTGCTGAGGAACACCAGATACTATAGGGTTGGGAGATGGACCCAGAAACCCACTCCCAAAACTCAATCCCCCATTGAAAACCCTATGAACAGCAGAGAAGCATTGACAATAGTGTTTCACCTGTTGTACATAGGGTCGCTATGAGACAGTTGCCGACTCCACGGCACCTAACAACAACAACAAGCACAACAAGGAGCTGGGATTGAGCTCAGTTGGTAGAGTGCCACTCTGCAGTCTCTGAGGTCCTGAGTTTGGTTCCCAGCACTGCAAAAATCCACTCCCAAGGCAATCCTGAAACAATGAGCCATTGAAAACCTTATAAGGGTCCCTGTGAGTTGGACGTGACTCAATGGCACCTAACAATGACAACAACAACAACATGTGTAGATAGATGAATAAATTCTTGGGCTGGGATTTAGCTCAGTTGGTAGAGCACCACTCTGCAGTCTCTGAGGTCCCGGGTTCAATTCCCAGCACTGCACAAATGGGAGAAGGACTTGACAATCCACTCCCAAGGCAATCCCCAAACAGCCATTGAAAACCCTATGAGGGTCACTATGAGTCAGGCATGACTCAGTGGCACCTAACAACAACAAAGCACAATGACAAATGGAGATACAAGTGCCAGTGGCAGGGGAGTGCATAACAGAGATGTGAAGATGGGATGTAAGAGATACCACCAACCACCAAGGCTGGGCGCGGGGGTGCATGCCTATAATTCCCAGAGAGTCGGGAGGCAGAGGCAGGAGGATTGTGAGTTTGAGGCCAGAGGAAGCTTGATTCAAAATAAAAATGAAAAAAGGGTTAGGGGTGCAGCTCAGTGTCCAAAAATGAAGCAAACAGGAAAAACAAACACCTGGAAGAGCAAACACATGACTGAGTCTTGAATGAGTAGAGGAAAGCTGTTAGTAGGGCGAGCAGCACTTGTCAGGGATGGAAAACGGTTAGTTCCCCAGATAAGGTGTGTTTGAATCATGCTGAGCATCTGATAGAGCGACGAAAGCAAGAACAAACTTCAGCAGCCAATCTGCAGCTGTTCTCCAGCCAGAGGAGGTGGTGCGTACTTGGAGTGCCAGCACTCAGGAGGCCGAGGTGGGAGGATCGCCTGAGCCCAGGAGTCCAAAACCAGCCTGGGCAAAATAGGGAGCCGAGGCGAAAACAAAAGCAAAAACAAAACAACCAAAAAACCAAAAAACACCCTCCCCCCACAATTGAAGCTATTCTTCTGCCTTAATTGAAACTATTGCATCCAACTTTCTATTTTTTTACTTATTTGCGTTACTATGGAGTTGAATCCAGGGCCTTGCATGTGCTAAGTACGCGCTCCATCACTGATCTGCAACCCCGGCCTCTTTTCTATTTTTTTATTTTGAGACACACTCTCACTAAGCTGCACAGGCTGCCTCTGGCCTTGAACCTGTGATCCTCCTGCTTCAGTTCTGCCCGCCCTCCCCCGGTGCTGAGGTCACAGGTATACCCCAGCAGGCAACTGTTGGAGGTGGGGGCAGCTCTGGAGCTTCTGGGTTGGGTTGTTGTTGCTGGGTTTTTTTTTTTCCCATGCTAGGGTGCTGGGGATCAACCTCATACATGGTAGGAAACCGATTTGCCCCTGAGCTGCATCCCCAGCCTCCGGGGTTGTTTTAATAAGGCTACATCTCATCTCTCATGGTCGGTGCTCACAAGGATACTATTATCACTCACTGGAAAATGTTCTCTCCAGTTTGGGGGACACCCTGTGTCCATGAGATCAATGGTTTGGACTTTTGTGATCCTTGTATTATCTTCCTTTTGTAATCATTAAAAAAGATCAGCAGGAACACTTTTTAAAGTGATGTGAAGGTGTTATCTCAACCCACAAAAACAAGGAAAATTTTGCTAGGGCCAGGGCGTGTGATTTAGGAGTGACAAACTGGTCCCTGTCAACAAGAAAGCCATCTTCACTCACACCTGAGCCTAAAACTATAGAAAGAAAATTAAATGCGGTGAGTGACAGTAGAGAGAAAACAGGTTCAGCATTTCCTATAATATAACCCATGGAAAGATCATTTGCTGTCATGAGGGAAAAAGGATCCTGTGGGAAAATGGCTTTTGGAAACTTAGGCTTAATTTAGATCAAACAGGTTTCTTGTTTTTAGGGCTTGTCAGAGCTTTTACTATATGCATTATAGATTTCTTTTCTTCAGTACTGGCGGGTTGAACCCCTGGCCTCAAGCATACTAGGCAAGTGCTCCACCACTGAGTTGCACCCCCAGCCCCTCTTTTATGCTTTTATTTTTAAACAGAGTCTCACTAAATTGCATAGGCTGCCTCTGGCCTCAGACTCTCAATCCTCCTGCCTCGGCCTCCCCAGCCACTGGGATTACAGGAGTGCACCAAGGCACCATGCTTGCATTATAGATTTCTGCAGGAGACTTGCTAAGATGCAAAGTTTCCCAGACTTTTGTGTCCATAGAATCCTTTTGTTCCAAGAATAATCTCATGGGTCTCATATTTCTTGGAATGAACTCTTTTATTTTTTAAAAAAGTTCTAATAAATCTCTTCTGATATTCTAATTTTGCAGATGAGACTACAAAAGCTCTGAAAGAGAGAGAACTCCCTTGGTTTAGGCCATATGCCTGGCTCCTGGTGGACCCAGGCCTGAAATTCAGATTTCCAGATAGAAACCCAAGCCCTGAATTCCTTCCTTGTCCCTCCACTGTCTTTAACTTTGTGTCTTTAATAGAGTGACCAATAATATGGCAAGGCACAGTGACTGATAAATAATAGCTCAGTGTTTACATGCACTTTCCCCATGTGGTCTTGAATAAAACGTATGGGATAGCCCCTGTTATTACCCATTTTATAAAATGCTAAGTCAGGAATTGTGAAAGGGCTGGGCTGAGCTTTACTTGCAAGCTTACCACGTAGCTTGTCACACTTTCATAGATGTGTGCTATTGGGAGATGCTGGCCCCAGGGCAGAACCACAGCTGGTTTAGGTCTCACAGGGAGACAGCAGCCAGGAGAGTGGCTGTGTTGAGTCCCCATAATCCAGTTTCCACAGGGTGACATGATCAGGGCCTGAAGGTACCTGCACATGCAGTGGGGTGCCTCCTGTGAGAGAAACCCTGAAATTAAGAAACTGGTAATCTGCTCATCTTTCTCTCTGCAGAGAGATTCCTTATTACCCTGGAAGGTAAGCCAAGAGGCTGTGAGGGAAGGGGAAGAAGAAGGTTTATTTTTACTACAGCTGCAGGGAGAGGCAGCTCATCTCTCAGAAGAGATTCACTGTCTTTGGCTTCTAAAGCTGTTGGCTACTAAAACATAGATTTCACTCAGAAGGTACAGACCATGCAAAAATATAAGAAATCTAGAGAGACTTATTTCTTAACACTGACATGGAAATGGAAGGTTGCTATATAAACTATTTGATCTTGGGCATGTGGGCTTATTAGGGAAGGAAACGAATTAATGAATAGGTGACCTAGACAAAGGCATTTTCTACTACAGAGGTACTAGTAATTCCTTGAAGAGAAAATGATTGGAGTGGAGAGTTCACACTGTAGCATAGTTAATCTCAGACCTGTGTGACCCAGACAGATTCCTTCTTGTTTTTGCGAAACAGGGTCAACCTGAGGCCCAGGGACATGCCATTTCAGTCTTGATAATCAGTCTTGATAATCTAACACTGAATCAACAAGTCTTTATTCCTGCCACCTCCAAGAGACTCTGCTTCTCCCACAAAACAAGACAAGGGGTAGTTTTTGCCAGCATTGACGCTAAGTGATTAATGTAAATTCCAGTTCAATTCAAAAGTTGTTGGATTCTTGACCTGCATTTCTTTTCTTTTTTTTTTTTTATAAAGGTGATTTTTTTTTTATTAGAACAAAAAAGGCTGTATTTTATTCCATCACCAGAAAATGACAGTGCATACCAAAGAACTATAATGGTCCCGGGAAAGCAAAAAGCACAATGAGCAAAAAATATGATACAATAGACCTCTAGGGAGCCGATCACCAGACTAACTGGAGAGAAACCCACATCTCCCACTGCCAAACACATGCGTATATACAGGGGATTCTTGACCTGCATTTCTGAAGATGCTCTGGGTTAAATGAGGGGTATACTTAGGAAACAGAAGATGCTTAATATACTTGTTTTTGCCTTCAGTGCATAGCTTCCTTGATTTTGAAATGACTTTCTATGCATAAAGATTAGATTAGAGGATGGATGTCAGCCAGCCTCCAGATGACTGGATTTGCACAAAAAGAAAGTTTGCTCTTTAATTTTTTGGAATAGCTTTATTGAGTTGCTGTGTGATACCATATAATTCTCTCAGTTAACGTATATCATGGTTTTTAGTTTATTCAGATTTGTGCATCCATTGTTACAATTTTTGAACATTTCCTCATCTTCCTAATCAATCCTATGTTCCTTAGCAGTTACCCCTCTATTTCTCTTATCCCTGCCTTTCCCTGAAGTTCTAGCCAATCAGTGATGCACTTCCTATTTCTATAGATCTGCCTGTTCTAGACCTTTCATATAAATGGAATAATACAATATGTGTTTTTTTCTTTGTACTGCACTTTGATCATGAGTCATGTAAATTCCTGCTCACAGATCAGCCATCAACACGAGGAAATGTTTACTCTCTGTGTTTAGTGGCTTAAATCACTTGGCCCACATGACCCTGCTCAGACTAAGTCATCTCCATCCTGGCTTTGCGAAGGTCGATTAGTTACAGAATTGTCATCTTGGTTCTTTTTGTTTCCAGCCTTTTGGCAATAAAATGTCTTCTTCCTACTAATTGAGGACAAAGAGAAAAAGAAAATCCTGTGCAAATCCAACCTGGATGGGTGAGGGGGATCATGGGCACTGGCTTAGATGCTGGCTATTTGCTGAGGTTCATATCTGAGCCCAGTTCAAATAAACAATTGTGCTTTTTTTTTTTTTTTTTTTTGCGGTAGTGGGGGTTGAACCCAGGGCCTCATGTCTGCATGCTTTGCAAGGGCGCCCCCAGCCCATTTGTTTTTTACTTTTTGAGACAGGGTCTCGGTAAGTTACGCAGACCACCTCTGGTCTTGAACTTGCGATCCTCCTGCCTCCGCCTCCCGAGCCGCTGGGATTACAGGCCTGCGCCACCACGCGTGGCAACAATTGTGCTCTTCAGTTATGAAATATTGGGGTGCCTTGTTATGCAGCACTGGATAACTAATATCAACAGGGTGTTTTTCTTGATGGTTATGCAGGTACTGGGAAACAAGTGTTCTGGGAAGGAACATTGGTCTCAGAGGGGCCAATCCTCTTTTTCCTGTCTTTATTCAGTTAGGTCCCATTCACTACATAGGTCTCAAATTAGGTATCCTTTCTCTGGAAAGCCTCTGACCATTCAGAGACAAGGTTAGGTATTTTTTCGATGGGCTTCTTCACTCACTTATTATTGTGGCTTAAATACAAAGTGTCCCCCCAAAGTCTCATGTATGGGCTTGGTCCCCATGCAACGGTTCAGAGTTGTGGCTTTTGAGAAGTGATTGGATCCCACGGACTCTGCTGGAGTTTTAATTTGATGGCATTATTGGGAGGTGGTGGAAGTGAGGAGGTGGGGCTGAGGTGGAGGAAGTGGTCCCTGGGGGTGTGTGGCTTTGAGGGAAGTATCTTCTCCCAGGCTTCCTCCTTGCTCTGTCTCCCTCTGCTTCCCAGCTGGCAGCAGGAGGCTGGCTTTGCTCTACCACACACTCTCCCTGCTGCGATGCTCTGCCTCCCCTCAGGGCCAGAGCTGTGGAGCCAACCCACCACTAACCGTGGACTGAAACCTCTGAAACTGTGAGCTAAATAAATCCTTCCTTCATTAAGTTATTTTTCTCAGATGTTTTGTCACAGCAACAGAACACTGACTGATACATTCTTCTTGTTATAGTACGTTTCATCCTCTATAGTGATAATTTCTGATTTTTCCTCGTCTGTCTTCCTTGTGAAGGCCTGTGGAGGCAGAGACATTGCCCACCTCCAACACCCACTATATGCTCAGAATCTGGCATAGAACATCACATCTATATGAGAACTTTGATGCTCCTGTATCTCAGTGGTCATCACTTATTTATTGATATCTTCACCAGGCTGCCTTTTGCATTGTGGAACAGTACTGGGTACGACCATGCTTTTCCTTATCATGGGATTAAACTCTATCTGTGGACATCCTATTCATAGGCCTTCATTGGCTCACTAGAGCCAGAAAGAAAAGTCCCTTACCTATTTGGAATGGGTTATGTTCTCCTTAAATCATGTCTCTTTCAGTCCATGACATAGGAAATGGTTGAGGACCCTGGGCCTATTTGGCTGGGAGCCCCTGATCATTCTGGTCTCTCTTCTCTGGTTGACAAAACCCATCTTGAAATGTCATAATAAGAATCTAGAAAGCTGAGTGCGGTGGTGTGTGCCTGTAATCCTAGTCTCAGGAGGCAGAGGCAGGAGGATCTTGAGTTGTGGGCCATCCTGGGCTACAGAGCAAGACCCTGTCTTTAAAAAAAAAAAAATCTGATGAAGGCAGAGTGGGAGAGGAGGGTGAGATCATCTGTTCCAGTCTGAACTTTATTCTCTTATTTATGCGACTTAAACACACATTGACTTGCTGATTGTAGTGGCAGGGCATACGTGAAAACAGAATTCTAGGTCAGAGTTCCTTCAAACTAAGGAAGCAGAGTTCATTGTATTGATTAACTTGTTTGAGAGCACTGTGGCTGTTTTCATATGTTTGACTTTAAAAATGTGTGTGTGAGAAGCATTCGAGATGCTATTGTCATGAATGCAAACTGCATTTTATGTAATACTTCAATACTTACCAGAAGTATTCATGTTGTCTTTGGTGGGAATATGTCTATTTAGCACTTGGCAAAATTCTTCATCGAATTCGACTGGATCCTATTTGTAAAAGGAAAAAAAAATGCAAGTGACAATAAATTCTCTTCAGAGAATTGGACATTCTTATTTTCCCAGTACCATGGAAAATGCTGGGCAGTAGCAAGAATAGGTTTGGAATGAGATAAATGTGGGTTTAAATTTCTCTTCTAGCAGTAGGTAGCTGTGTGACATGGAGAAGTAACAACCACGCCGAAAGTCAGTTGCCTGAAGCAGAAATAGAGTGACGTCATACTGCAGTGCCAGGGATGGGAAGGGTCTGGTGAGCACCCCTTTGTGCGTGCTGCAGTTTCTTCCAGGTCTAGAAACATGGGTACAACCTCCACTGCTGGCACCCTAGTTGACAATGGAGGGGGTGTGGGCTGATAGATCCTGCTGCTGAAATGGTTATTTAATGTGCAACATCCAGTGGCTTTTGTGTTTAAAATAGGAAGGAACAGAGAGCAAGAGACCTCCGAACCTTGAGACTTGGTAGTGTGAGGGCCTTTTCTCAGCCTGGACAGCTTGTGTAGGATGTGTGTGTGTGTGTGTGTGTGTGTGTGTGTGTGTGTGTGTGTGTGTGTGTGTTTAGACTAGCCACCCCTAGCTGAGTAGGGTGGTGTGCACACTCATTCAGGAGGCTGGGGCAGGAGGATCTCAAGTAGAAGGCTGGAGGTAGCCTCACAACTTAGCAAGACCTTGTCTCAAAATGAAAATTAAAAAAAGGTCTGGGGTTGTGGTTCAGTGGTAGAGTGCTTGCCTAGCATGCCTGAGGTCCTGGGTTCAACCCTACAGTACTAGAGAGAAAAAAAGTAATAGGACTTGTAAGGTCCTATTCTGAAATGTCCTGTGTTCTGAAAGCAGAAGTGTGTGTACTTGTGGCCTGTGGAGGGACTGGACCCCACCAGGGGATGCTTTCGAAGCCAAACACCATGCCCTCCCCAGGTAGCAAATCTTCAGGACCCTCTAGATTTCTTCAGGTTGTTCCCAGGTGGTTTTGGCTGGTTGTAGCATCTGTCGGCAGAGGTTGCCATCTTGTGGTCAAATGTGAGAATGCGCCCTGTAGGATGCTTTCTTCACGGGCAAGAGCTCTCTCTACCTGGCTTCTCTGCCCACCCCACTCTGCTTTTGGAAGAGAATGAAGCGATTTTACCAGAGAGTAATTTTAAAAGTTTGTAAATTGGAACAAAGATAGATATATTCTGGAGTAAAATATATTCTATGTTTATTTATTTTATGATGCTAGGGATCAAAGCCAGGGCCTCACACATGCTGGGCAAGTGCTCTACCACTGAGCCACATCCCCAGCCTTGTTATATTTATTTTTAATTTCATAGAAACTACAAAATGCCAAGCCACATCAGACTGTCTATCCTAACTCCTGATAAACCCACTCACCCTGTTTTGCATTGTGCTTACTTAATGAAAAACCTCAGACCTTTATAATCCAGATGAAACCATAAAAGGTCCAAGACCAAGTTTTTTATTTACAATTTTCCCTGGAGAGGGTTTTTTCCTTTTTTCCTTTTGAGACAGGGCCTCTCTATGTATCCCAGGCTGTCCTGATGATAGGAGTTAGTAAATTTCAGGCAGGTGCCGGGAAATGGGGCCTGGAAATAGGGAACAACCGAGGCAGGGTGTTCACCAAGCAACCAATGAAGTTGTTGTAAGTTTTAGTAAAACTGCACGAGTCTCATTCTTCTAAGTGCGTTCTTCAAAGGAAACAGGTAGTGACTCAGTCAATAGTTGCCAAATCAAGTCCCATTCTTCTGAGCAAAACCAGTCTCATGACCTGCCAGCAGTCACCTAGCTCGTCAATCTTTAGGTAGTAATCAGCTGGGCATGGTGGCGCACGTCTGTAATCCCAGCGGCTTGGGAGGCGGAGACAGGAGGATTGCACGTTTGAGACTAGAGGAAGTCTATGTAACTTAGTGAGACCCTGTCTCAGGAAGTAAGCAAAAAGATTAAAAGGGCTGGGGGTGCAGCTCAGTGGTCCAGCACTTGCAAAGCATGCAGGCGTGAGGCCCCGGGATCAACCCCCAGTACCACAAAAAAAAAAAAAAATCTTTAGGTAGTAACGACAGAAAAAACTCTATTGGGTCAACACACAGATGCCCCCTAACTGAGGACCAGTCTATTAAACCTGGGTCAGAAAGTCCAGGCCAAAGAAAGGGACATAAACATCCCACCGATGAGGAAAGATCTCTCTCGCCTGGACCATCGGCAAGGAAGCAAGAACTCTCTCTCACCCGGACCATCAGCAAGGAAACAACTCTCTCTCTGTTGTGGACCACTGTCTAGACAAGAAATCTCTCCATGTGACCACCAATGAAGCAAGAACTCTCTCCTGTGACCACCAACACCACCAACACAGAAGCATCTGCCCTTGAGGCAGTATGAGAGCAGCTAGCACTTAAAGCTGTACACCTTGGGTTTCTCTCTGCCCTGATAAGGGCAGAGATATAAAGAGTTGTGTTTGTCCTGGCAAAGCAAAAGTGCCCAAGGCTTTTCCGTTCTCCACCTGGTGTTCCCGAGGGTCTGCAGGAGTCCGCACCCCTCACCTGAGGGTCCCGAGTAAATTGTATTTAGTATATGTGTGCATGGTGGTGCTGCCCATCTGAACATCTGGGCCAGACCGGGAGGTGGGTGCCCCACAGAAACCCTCCCCAACACTTTGCTACTCCCAGTCCTATGTCAGTGCTTCTCTGCTATTCACAGGGATTTCAATGGCTGATCATTTCAGAGACAGATACAAAATGAAGGTAAAGATGCCAGATTTTTTTTTTATCCTTTTATCCTGTGGGTCCCAATGAGGAGTCAGTGCTTTTCAGCAGAACCAGCTTCTAAGTACCTGTTACAAATATGCACCCTGTATTTATGTACAAAGTATGAATCTTGGTACAAGAAGGTGTGAAACAGTATATCTTTTTTAGAAGAAAATTGTCTATTTTGAGCCAAGTCTTGTGCAGTTGGTGGTAATTGTAACTCCACAGCATATAAGCCATTTTGTATGTTATTATTTTGAGGTTGGCTGAGGGGATATTTGAGTCTTGGTCATCCATTTTTCCAGGGAATCTCTGAATTGTCCATGTATTTTGAGCGTTTAGGTGATCCTCCTCCACTCCTGTGGCACGCTGAGACCGTGGCCTCTGCCAGCCCTGCCCACGTGGCTGTTCACATAAGTGTGCCCCGGGAACATCTGTTAGACCCTGAAACGTCTTGCCCATTGCTGCTGGAGTGCAGGGCTCCTTCTGCTGCGCCTGTGCCTCTTGGCTCACCTCCTGCACAGACCCTCACCCCGGGGGAAGTTCTCCCCAGCTTGAGAGGTGCCTTCTTTCTCTTTTGTCTGACTTCTAGCCAAGTAGTTCCAATGTGCCCATCCCTCCAAAATCATTTTCTTTCTGTGGCTTAAAATTTAGTCAGAAATCTTGGGAGGATCTACAGCCCCTCTGATTTCTACTTTGTGTTGTTTTTCTCCCGAGATCACGTTGAGAGAAGCAATTACTTATCTGCAAGGAGGAGAAAGTTGAAAAGCATGCCTTGCAGATTCCACAGACATATCTCAAAATATGACTTTGCTTTATTTCTCCTTCTGGGAAATTGTTGTGACAACAAGGGTGGCCTGAATGCATGTCAATGTTGATATTGGATCCAACTTCCAAAATAACCACCATTACTTCTACAAAGTGGAGTAGCTTCTGGGTCAGCTCTTGGAGGCTAAGACACGAGGATCATGACTTCAAGGCCAGCCTGGGCTACAAGGCAGGTCCCAGAAGGAGGCTACACAGAGACACCTTGTATTTTTGATAGGAAGGAAAGGAAAGTGGGTGAGCTGCTAGATGTGTTGTGGTGTGTGTGTGTGTGTGTTTGTGTGTGTGTGTGTGTGTGTATCTCCAGGGGGCAGGGCAATTGAGCTCTGTCACAAATAGATGGGACACAGTTTGTCTTCTCTCTGTGGACTAGTGGCAGAGAAGTCTAGATGGTATTGTGTCCTTTTGCCTTGGCTGCTGGCTACTGAGAGCCAATGGAAGGAAATCCTCTCCCCTCACCTTCCAAAAAGACTGCAAAGTGACGGTCAAGGCTTATGTACCTGTGATGGTCCATTCCCAGCGACTTGCTGCACTTGCGCCTTCTCTTACTCTTCTAGGAAGAGGTTCAGCTCTCCTAGAAATGCTCCTCATGAAACAATGGCTTTAAATGGCTTTAAAAATGACTTTACAGGCTCCTTCCCCTTTCTAGGTCTTCTGGGAATTTTAGAGAATTGAATCTTCTCTATTGAAGTCTAACAAGGATTCATTTTCTCTCTTCTTTTTTTCTGCTAATAGTCCCAGGATGGCCCAGAGGCTTTAAATCACTGGACAGTACTTTTGTTTTGTTTTGTTCTGACAGGGTCTTGCTATATTTTGATTTTTTGAGACAGGGTCTCTCTATGTAGCCTGGGCTGGCCTTGAACTTGAGATCCTCCTCCTCAGCCTCCCAAGCACTGGTATCACATGTGTGCGCTCCCACGCCTGGTGCTTTGTTTGTTTTTTTAAAAACTTGTTTCAATCTAATGCGTGATCTCCTCATCACAGTGATTTCTGATGGTGAAAACTAATGAATTATTTAGAGACAGGGCCTTGCTAAGTAGCTCAGGCTGGCCTGGGACTCACCAACCTCCTGCCTCATCCTCCCAAGTGCTGGGATTACAGGGGTGCGCCACAGCGTATGTGTGGTTCACTGTTCCTGGTAAATTGGCTGTAGTTTGACACGTTGTTATAAGGACCTGGTCTAGCTCTGACCTGTCAGAGGAATTTCAGCCACCAGGAACACAGTGACCAACAGGAAACAGGTATGAATTTCAGCTCACAAGCTACAGTATGAGAAGGGATGAAATTCAGACCAAAAAATCACTGTGATTGGTCATGGAATCAGGAGAAATGAAAGCAGGGCCAGGTGATGGTCATCAGGGAAGCAGTGTCCTACTGCTACGGGTTTGAGGCTTGTGTCAGGCCCATGCTGTTTAGAATGGAATTAGCGGTCTCCCTATAGGCTGGGTCCATAGCCATAGCCCTGTGGCATGGGATCCTGTCAGATCTCAGAAGCTGAGCAGGGTTGGGCCTGATTAGTACTTGGGTGGGAAACCACCTAGGAACACCAGGTGCTGCAGGCTTGGGAAAAGGACCTGGCAGCCCACTCTCAAAAATCAATCTGCCATTGAAAACCCTATGAACAGCAGAGAAGCACTGACAATAGTGTTTCACCGATTGTATGTAGGGTCGCTATGAGTTGGACACTGACTCAATGGCACCTACCAACGACAACAACAGTTTTTCTTTAATGAGCTTTGGTAATTTGTGTCTTGTAATGATTTTATTTTCAATTCATGTAAGTTCTTTTTTTTTCCCCCTCCCTGGTGCTGGGGATGAAACATAGGGTGTGCTCTACCACTGAGTCACACTCCCAACCCTTCATCTAAGGGTTTGAATTCATTAGCATACAGTTGTCCATCATATTTACATTCTATCTTTAATAATTGTCGCAACTTAAGTGACATAGCTCTCTAATTCCTGACATTAATACTTTGTGTCTTTTCTCTTAGCCACTATGATTAGAATTTTATTAATTTTATTGATTTTTCTCAAAGAACTATTTTTGGTTTCATTGTCTTTCTCTATGGTATGTTTTTGTTTTCTATTTCATTGATTTACACTTTGATCTTTACTATATCTTTTCTTCTGTTTAATTTGGACTTAGTTTTCTCTTCTCATTTCTAGTTCCTAAGGCGGAAGTAGAGGTTGTTGATTTGAGACCTTTCTTCTTTTCCAATATAGGCATTTCGTGTAAATTCCTGTCAGTCTTGCTTTGCTGACACTCCACAAATTCAGGTATGTTGTGTTTTCATTTTCATCTTGCTCAAAATACTTTATAATTTCCCTTTTCATTTGTTTTCTTGACCTATGGGATATTTTGGTGTATATTATTTAGTTTCCAAATATTTGGGGGATTTTTCCAGAGATTTTTCTGTTATTGATTTCTAATTTACTTTCTTTGTGGTCAGAGACTTGTATGAGGGAAATCCTTCTGAAATAATTGAGACTTGATTTATGGCCCCAAATTGATTTTTTTAACCATTCTGTGTGCATTTGAGAAGAATATTTATCCAGCTATTGTTTGAACCAGTGTTTTATGAAGGTCAACTAGGTTAAGCTGGTTGATAGTTGTTCAAATCTACCACATCTTTGCTAATTTCCTGCCAGCTTGTTCTTCCAATTATTGAGAGAAACTGAAATTTCCAATGATAATTATGGATTTGTCACATTCTGAGTAGCAAGCTTCTTACTTCTCTGGGAAGTATTTTTTGGCCTCCCAGCTCAGCCGAGGAGGAGGCACTTCCAGAGAACATTCTACTTTTTCTGCAAAAGCACCAACTGCCATGCTTAATTGCCTTTTAGTTTTTCTGTCTCCTTGCTAGATCATTATGTCCTGGCTAACACTGGCTGGGTTTTATTCCATTCACATATGAAAGGCTCAAGTAATACTTGATGATGTAAGAAAGATATTTTAGGCTCAGTAAATGAACAGGTGGCACAATTAAAATTAGGAACAAGAACGTGGAGTCAGGGAGTTGCAGCAAAGAGTGATAGTGAATATATAGGGACCTTGGAAATTGACACAAATTACTGGGGAGGGTGTGATTTTTTCATGTGATGAAAAGTACAGAGTGAAAACTGATGAGCACGTCTGATTTTGGATTTCATTAGCATCTGCTCAAATCAGGTTATATGCCTGAGCCTTTCCTTTGCCCTTCCTATCCCATTTCCAGAGGCTCCCATCCAATGTTGACCAACAGATGAGACCAACAGGTGAGAGCCCATAGGTCCACCCAGGGATTTCAGAGATTCTAAGGGCCTAGCACTGCGTATTGTGGCAAGGCTGTCATGAATGAAAGTTTCACTTTGTCCACAGTAACCACAAGTGGAAAATTCAGGAGAAAATGAGGCATCATGACTGGCAAAGAGAGCTTAGGGGTAGATCCATTGGTACCCTGTAGGAATCTGAGGACACAAGCAAGATTCTAAACAGAAAAGTGGTGCAAGAATAAAATAAGAGGGAGATGGTCCAGGATGAAGCCTGAGAATAAAAAGTGCCAGAGAGTCTCTGTTGTTAGGTCTTGTGATATGAGGATGGGCCACCAGGGATAAAGGGACAGAGCTTGGCTCTGGTAGATAAAGTATAATCTTAAGAGGTGGCACATTTGGTGTCACTCTGTAGAGCCCCATAAGGAGGCTTTTTCAATACTTAGAGACCCAACTTTGCAGAGCCAAGGCAGATGGTGAGCAGCCATCATGGGGTGAATGGAGGAAAGTGTAAACTTCATGAAGCATTTTATCTCCCATCTGTTTCTCTCTGCAGCTTCAGCTTGAAGCAATGAATCCAAGTTCTTCACTTTCCCTCTTTTGGCCACTCAGGTTGCCTCTGCTTGACAGGAATCCAGACTATTTTGAAAGTCACCTGCTTAGCCAAAATGTTGAACTTAGATCTTTCAAAGATGGGGCCTCCTCATTTAGGTTATCAGGGGGTATCAATGTCCCGCACTGGGTTTTGACCTTGCATGTACAGTATCCTCATATGAGACTGAAGATAATCCACTCAAGTGCTTGGTGCTCAAATACTGTACTTTAGTTGCTCGCATACTTAATTCTACTGGTGTATTGACATGTGAGTTTATCAGGTCTCTGTCTAGGTATTGACAATACAGGTATGATTTGATATGATCTTTGCCCTTGAGGAGATCATGGCCTGATAGGAAAGAAAATGAATGAATAGCATTTAGTGGCGTTTAGTCACAATCCTTCTGCCTCAGCCTCCTTAGTGGTTTCTTATGGCTATGTGTTAGACTGGCAGTTGGGCTCAGCTAGAAGATTCAATATGGCTTCATTCCTGTGTTTGGTGCCATCAGTGTTTCTCCGTGTGGCTTTTCTCTTTCCTTCTGGTGTCTCATTGTTTACTGGTCTTGTCCAGATTTCTTCTTTTCTTCCTTCCTTTCTTTCTTTCTTTCTTTCTTTCTTTCTTTCTTTCTTTCTTTCTCTTTCTTTCTTTCTTTCTTTCTTTCTTTCTTTCTTTCTTTCTTTCTTTCCTTCTTTCTCTTCCTTTCTTCCTTTCTTTCTCTCTTTCTTTCCTTCTTTCTCTTCCTTTCTTCCTTTCTTTCTCTCTTTCTTTCTTTCTTTCTTTTCTATTTTTGAGACAGAGTCTTGCTGTGCAGCCAGGCTGCCCTCAAACTCACTGTATAGCCCAGGCTGGTAGAGCCCATGATCCTTCTACCTCCACCTCCTGAGTCCTGGGATTGCAGGTGTGCCCCCATGCCCAGCTAGTCCAAGTTTCTTTACAGCAAGGTGATCTGTTCACCAGGGAGAGAGTGGAAGCTGATGTTGCTGTTGCTGTTAGGTACCGTGGAATCGGTGTCCAACTCATGATGACCCTACGTACATAGGAAAAACACTATTGTCAGTGCTTCTCTACTATTCATAGGGTTTTCAATCTCAGATTGATTTTTGGGAGTGGGTTGCCACGTCCTTCTCCCAAGCCTACAGCACTGCTGTTCCCAGGTAGTCTCCCACCTAGGTACTAACCAGGCACGATCATGCTTACCTTCCAAGATCTGACACCACAGTGGTACAGCTGAAGGCTTGATGCTGCTAGGCTTCTTAAAAGAGAGGACCAAAAATAACATCACTTCTGCTGCATTTTATTGATCAAGGAAAGGTACATTGCCAGTCTTGATCCAAGAAGAGATGTAACGAACTTGGGTGAAACAGCAGATACTTTTGGGGAGGAAGGGAATTGATGGTGCCCTTTTTTGAGAAGTATCCACCTTAGATACTAGATAAGAACCACAGCTAAAATTTAGTGAATACATCTGTGTTGGACATCAGGCCACGTACCTGATGTGTGATCTCAAGAAATCCTCATTCATGAAATCCTCACATCCAGTGAAGTTGGAATCATTCTCATCTCCATTTTATAAGCCAGCATGTAGCCTTGTCAGGATCAAAGTCCTCAGAGCCTAATTTGTTTTTGTGTTAGGAGCAGGAATTAAGCGAAATGGTTAGGATGTCAGTGTGCATCATCATCATGTGATTCTGAACGCTCTGCGAGAGGTTCAGTGGTGGTATGGAAGGGTTTGGTGGTGCAGGAAGAAGTCACCGCTCCCCCTTCCATCTGGGAGTTCAAGGCTGTCTTTAGAAAAGGTGCCATCTGAGTTGAACTAGGTGCTTAAGGATAATTAGAACATGAACAAATTGGTGAATTAAAGACCTCTTGCAGATGTAAGCATCATGAACCTGTTTGAAATGGGGAGGACATGAAGACCAAGAACCAATTTAGTTGGGTAGGCTTTCAGAGTCAAGGAGGGAGATTGTAAGAGCTGGTGGAGGCGGAAAATTTGGGGCTAGATTGTGAGAATACTTGAACATCAGGCTGTGCTATTTGGGGCTTTATTTAGTGGAAACTGGGGAGACATTCAGTGTTTTGGAACAAGAACATTTGCTTTTTTTGAAACAAGGTCTTATTGAGTGGGTGTCATCCTCCTGCCTCAGGCTCCCTAGACATGGGATGGTGCATGCTTGGGATTATAGGCATGCACCAGTGCACCCCACTGAGAACTTTATTTTTAAAGGTGAAAACCACAAGGGTAGATGGGATCCATTGAAATGGAGATACTAGAGGCAGGATAATCAAAGGAGATGCTTTCTCAATGGGCAGGTTGGGAGGGGACATAGGCTGGAGCTTTTTTCTGACACTGGGTTGGAGAAGGGCATGGGATAGTGGAGATATCCAGGGCTTGGTACCGGGGAAGGAGTCAAAGATAAACCTAGAATGTCCAGCCTGAATAACTAAGAGTGGAGATGGGGCAGACTTAGGGGAATATATGATTATTTAAATTTTGGGCCATTGAATTACCTTCAAATAACTCTCTCTATCTGATGAGGGGCCAAGGTCAACTTTTGGGAATTTTCTCCAAAGTGAGAGTAATTTATAATGAAAGAACATGACAGTTTTTCCTTTTAAATATGTTTGCAAGATGTCATAGACCAGTGACATGGTTTTCTCCTTTTCTTTTTGTTACTCTCCAGCAATCCCCGAAGTAACCCAAACTCAGTTACTTTTCTGGGCTGCTCCATTGGTTGTTCTTTTCTCCTCACCCCATATCGATCGCTTGGGCACCCTCACATGGACCTCATCAAATGGTTTTGTCCTGTATCAGGGCATTATGTGCTCGAGCAGACAGCAAGCCCTGACCAAGTGCTTTACACGTGAGCAAAATGAGATGGGGCAGAGTTAACGTGACCCGTGCAACACAGATTCAGGCTATGTGTGTTGGCCTGAGTCAGAGTAGGAGGGAGGACGTTTATGACCTTTAGTCATAGTCATGGGGGTGGACGGCAGGGTACAGGGAAAGCAAAAGCATGGAGGAGACCCTGCCTTGGAGCCTGGCAGTAACAGGAATGAGACTTGAACGGATGAGCTGGTTTCTTTGCAGAGGCTGGCAAACTCCACGTTTTTACTTTATGAAAGTCCTAACAGGCTCAGGATAGGAGATTTTGTAATGGTCCTGTGATTAAGGACTTTCGTTCTGATTAGAACTACGCAGGAGCAAATGAGCAGCAACCGTCAGGACTTTAAGTAGCTGCGGCACAGAACTCATGTAGTTGTTTCTGAAGTGGGTCATAATGTATCGCTGGCTCTCTTGCTTCTCATTTGCCTCAAGATCTGGGGATGTGGATTTGAGGGCCTGGGGAACGGCAGCTGGGATTTGGATACTTACATGGGGAGCGCTTCCTACCACTCTGCCTCATTACCAATGCTCGCTTTCCTCATTCATCAAAAGACTGGTAGCCTCGCAAGGAGGAGTGGGGGATTGTCTCTGTGGGCTTTGTCAAGCCCCGTGTAAGACATCTGCAGATAGACCCATGCTGAGGGAAAGGGACCCTCACGGGAGCTGGTTTCCAAGATCCTATACAATTCATTACGGATGTCCCAGGCTGACTTATTATTACCTGTGTGCATGTGCTAACACCATTACTGTGATTACTACTAGTGACTAATAATAGTGATAGTGACAATAATGATGATCATTTATTTCACAAATTTCATCCTATCTTATAATGGCCTGGGCAAGTTATATTTATCATTTTCAATCCTCATACAGTACCCTGTATGGATAAGAAAACAGATTTCACAGTTCTACCCATTTGGGTCCTGGATCAGACTCCAGAGTGCCTATTTTGTCTTCTGCAATGAGGATTGAAATTGTTATGTTCTAGGTTACATGGCCCTCACAGGTCTGTCAGCTTGTCATGCTATGGGGCTTGCATATTGCTGTGATGATGAAAGTTATGCCACTGGTATTTCAGATACCAGCAGACCACCCATGGTGGACAGGTTTCAGCAGAGCCTGCAGACTAAGACAGACTAGGAAGAAGGACTGGCAGCCCACTCCTGAAGCAATTAGCCATTGAGAACCGTATGAAGAACAGAGAAGCACTGTCAGATATAGTGCCAGAAAATGAGCCCCCAAGGCTGGAAGGCATTCAAGAAACAACTGGGGAAGTGTTGCTTCCTCAAAGTAGAATTGACCTTAATGATGGGAATGGAGTAAAGCCCTTGGAACCCTTATTTGCTGATGTGGCATGACTCAAAATGAGAAGAAACATCGTGGCTACAACAGTGGGCTCAAACATAAAAAGATTGTGTGCATGGCACGGTCTTGGGGAGTGTTTCATTCTATTTTACATAGGGTCGCTATGAGTTGGATGCAACTCATTGGCACCCAGAAACAACAACATGTTACATAGTGGGGAATGGGGATGTTAGGATAGTTGTTGATGATGATGATGATGATGATGATGATGATGATGATTATTAATTTATTTTTTTTGCAGTACTGGAGGGTTGAACACAGGGTCTCGTGCTAGCATGCCTAGCATGCTAGGCAAGTGCTCTACCACTGAGCTATATCCCTAAGCCCCTTTAAAATTTTCTGTTTTGCTAAACGGGTCTTGCTAAGTTGCACAGGCTGCTTCTGGCCTAGAACTTGGGATCTTCCTGCCTCAGCCTCCTGAGACTCTGAGATTACAGGAATGCACCATCACGCCTGGACTAGAATAGGCCTTTGAATATAGTCTCCTATGGTTTCCCAAACCATCTTTTGGTTATTTCAGTTAAGGTAGGCCCCAAGAATCTGTGTTTCTCAACATTGTACACCTTCCCCACCATCACGGCATAGTCAGGTTAGATTGCTTGCGGGGGAAGTTCAGACTTTGACATCAGGAAAAACTGAGACTGACACAAAAGACCACAAAAACTCAGCACGTGGATTTATCTTGAACTGTCTTGCTCTCTTCAGGGAGGCTGGCCTCCACCAAGGGGAGGTGAACGTTTTGAAGTTACAATGGATCAATATTTACCAGGCTTAGCATAAGGGAATAGGTAATATCGATCAGAAGAGAAATCTATTGCAGGTGTAGGGAAATGCAGCAGGCTAAGCAGGCAGCAAAGTGTAAGGAAAAGAACGCAGATTCTGCAATCTTACACACACCACTTTGAGTTTGTGTCCACAGCCAGCCTGGTGACTTTGAGCAATTCTCCTGATCATTCTGAGCGGCAGCTGCCTCCTCTTCAAATGCACCCAGCTTATAAGCTTGTTCAACACTAGCAGCCAAGTTTCCCCACTCATCAGGCACTGTGATAACTGCTTTCCACATACTCTTGTATGTGTTTTATGCGTTTAGTGAGGTTTGGGGGCTCACAAACCTTTGGTTTGGAAATATGAATTTCTGTTATTCTGTTTTCCTTTACATTTCACACACCCCCATTTTGGTGGTTATTGAAGTTTTTTTTGAAGATTTTTTTTTTTTTTTTTTTTTTTATTGCGGTACTAGAGGCTGAACCCAGGGTCTTGTGCTTACATGCTTTGCAAGTGCTGGACCACTGAGCTGCACCCCCAGCCCATTTTTTTTTTAGTTTTTGAGACAGGGTCTACTAAGTTATGCAGACTGCCTCTGGTCTCAAACTTGTGATCCTCCTACCTCCACCTCCCAAGCCTCTGGGATTACAGGTGTGCCACCGCGCCCAGCATTGAAGGTATTTTTGATTGCACCAGCATGCCACTGCTCTACTTAAGACAAAGAGGACATGTTTGGTGGCCATTGTGGAGTCTGAGGAGGGAGCAGGGTACAGTGGGATGCCACTGTGGAATAAAAGGAAAGAATAAGCCAAGCGCTATTACACACACCTGTCATCCCAGAGACTTGGGAAGCTGATGCAGGAGGATCATGAGTTTGAGCCCAGAGGAAGCCTGTACAACTTAGAGAGACTCTGTCACACAATAAAAAGGGGAGGGAGTGTAGCTCAGGCACTTGCTTAGAATGTGCAATGTTCTGGGTTTAACCCCCCAGTACAAAAAAAAAAAAAAAAAAAAAAAAAAAAAAGCAGTAGATCCAAGCAGAGGCAAAACAAAGAGTTATGTGTGCCCAAGACTGTCCATAAGCTGCCTTTCTCCGTGCAAGGAGCCCCATGGGAGCCCTTAAACCCTTCAGGTCCAGGCTTGTCCTTCTTGCTGTACTGAATTTACCACAGCATATTAATTCTTTGCCAATCTTTTAAGCCTATTGTGATTCCACAATACCTAGTTCAGAGTTGGTACATTGTAGGTGCTTAGCTCCTTCCTTCCTTCCTTTCTTCCTTCCTTCCTCCTTTCTTCCTTCCTCTCTCCCTCCCAACCTCCTTCCCTCCCTCCTTTCTTTTTTCTTGCTTTCTTGCTTTCATTGATTTTGATTAAGGAGGAAAATTAAAAACAGGGACTTGCCATTTCACTTAATCCCCACAATACCTTCTGAGGTGGTTGTTCATCTCTGTTCAGTTAAACAAATACTCGAGTGTCTGTCTTGTGCAAAGTTAGAATTTGGATATACAAAGAAAAATAAACATAGTTCCTCACCTTGAAAGTCTCTAGTTGAGGGTGCAAAACAATCATACAATCAGAATATTTCATGGCCAAGCACTGGATATTCTATAAAGAAAGAAATGGAGGAAAAAAAGAAGAAAGAGGGTAACTTATCTGGAGTTTTGGGGAAAGCTTCTGAACATAGAACTTGTTTTGAACTTGAATGAATGGACGGAATTATACAAGGTAAGAAAGAAGGGCAGCACACTGAAGACCAAGAAGATGGCAGAAGCAGAGTGAGAAGATGGGAAGTAACTGTGAGTGGGAAACTTGATGTTGTGTCAGAGTTTGTGGAAAGCAGTTTTGAGTTATCAGACCACAGAGGGCAGAGTAAGGTATTTTGGAAGTGAAGAAAAGAGTGGATAGGGACCAGATCAGAACTTATGTACTAACAGATTTTTTCTCCAGTAATCTTACTAGTAATATTTTAGAGTACAACTTAATGGATCTCCTTATGACATTTCCATACATGTGTATCATTGCTAACAGATTTTATAGTGACTGGATGGTGTACCTACGCAGTTCAAATACAGTTGTTGTTAGGTGCCATTGAGTTGGTGCCTGACTCATAGCAACCCTGTGTACAGCAGATCTATTGTCAGTACTTTCTACTACTCATAGGGTTTTCAATGGCTGATTATATTTTGGGAGCAGGTTGCTTTGTCCTTCTCCCAAGCCTACAGCACCTTGTGTTCCTAGGTTGTCTCCCATCCAAGTACTAACCAGGTCTAGTCCTGCTTACCTTCTGAGATGATGGGATCAGATGTATAGCTGCAGGCTTAAATACATTAGTCCTCCCTTATGTGTGGGCTATACCTTCTAATACCCTCAGTGTGGGCCTGAAACTGCAAGTAGTAGTATATATACCATATTTTACCCCCACATATACATGTTGTTGTTGTTAGGTGCCTTCGAGTCGGTATCTGACTCATAGCGACCCTCATAGGGTTTTCAATGGCTGAGTGCTTCGGGATTGCCTTGGGAGTGGATTGTCAGGCCCTTCTCTCACCACATATACATACGTACATACTTTTCATTTAAAGGAAGTACTTTATGGCTTCTTTTAGGCATATCTGAACTGCTACCATCATTACTCTTGTGCTTGGGAGCCATTATTAAGGAAAATAAAGATTACATGAACCCAATAATTTTGATACTTCTATAGTTAATCTGGGCTAGGATTTAGCTCAGTTGGTAGAGCGCTGCGCTGCAGTCTCTGAGGTCCAGAGTTCAATTCCTAGAGCTGCAAAAATGGGAGAAGGACCTGGCAATCCACTCCCAAGGCAATCCTGAAACAGTCTGCCATTGAAAACCCTATGAGGGTCGCTATGAGTCGGATACCGACTCGACGGCACCTAACAACAACAACAACAACAACATAGTTAATCTGATAACTGAGGAAGGTAGTGTCTACAGTGTGGATGTTGTTGTTAGGTGCCATCGAGTCATGTCTGACTCATAGCAACTCTCATAGGGTTTTCAATGGTTGATTGTTTCAGGATTGCCTTGGGAGTGGATTGCCACGTCCTTCGCCCATGCCCAACTCATAACAACCCTTTATGGGGTTTTCAATGGCTAGTTTTCTCGGGATTGCCTCAGGAGTGGATTGCCATGTCCTTCTCCCATTTTTGCTGTTCTGGGAATCCAACTTGGGACCTCAGAGACTGCAGAGCGGTGCTCTACCAACTGAGTTAAATCCCAGCCCGTACAGTGTGGATACACTGGACAAAAGGATGATTCAAGTCCTGGGGAAGACAGTGTGAGGTTTTATCATGCTTCCCTGAATGAACACAATTTAAACTTATGAGTTGTTTACTTCTGGAATTTTCCATTTAATATTTTTGGACTGCAATTGACCACAGGTAATTGGAAACCACAGAAAATGAAACCTCAGATAAGAGAGGACTACTGTACATCATGGTAAAAGTGCTATCTATAGCTAAGTTTTCCCCTAATGCTTAGCTCTTCAAGGGTAGGCACCCCTTCATTGATTTCTGTCACATCAGAACCTTGGCATTCAGGAAGTGTTTGTTGAGCTAAATAGTTAATTAATGTTAGAATAAATCTGTGAGCTGGGCATGATGATGTCCACTTTGAAACCTTTTCTTTCAAGGCATGGCTTCTAGAATGTTGGTGCACTTAGAGTTTTAAAGACTCTATTGTGGAATCTTAATGTACTAGTATAGAATAGAAACTTGGTAAAAAGTATCATAAGTCAGGAGGTCTTAGTCCCTGGATTGGTTCTGCCAGTTGCTGTGTGGAGACTTGAGAACAGTGGCTGTCTATTCTGAATATTAGGTTTTCTGTTCCAGCTAAAATGAGAGTCTTTGATTAAGAGATCTCCATGGTCCCTTTCAACTTTGAATGGACCCAGTGAGAATGGAGGATGAATATTATTAAAATTATATTTATTATAACACTTCAATACAGAGAACTGTAAGATGAATGCAAAGGGACTTTAAATCCAGTACTCAGCTGTCCCCTGCCCACTTAAACATTTTTACATGCAGAGTTGGAAGATTATAAAAACAAGTGGTGGCGCACACCTCTAATCCCAGTGACTTGAGAGGCCGAGGCCGGAGGATGGAGAGTGAGTCTGAGGCCAGAGGCAGCTTATGCAATTCATTGAGACCTTGACTCAAATTAAAAAATAAAAAAAGTGTTGGGGGTGGAGCCCAGTGGTCAAGGCCCTGAGTTCAACTCCCAAGTACCGCAAAACAAAACAAAACAAAACAAAGAAAACACTGTAATGTATAAAGTAAAAAGTGAAAGCTTCCCTTCCAGTCCCCACTCCTGGTCCTTTGTTCCAAAGGGATTCAGTATTGCTGTTTCTTCCCCCTTCTTCTTAACCCCTTCAACAAAAAACAAAGAAAACATCAATTTTTAAAACAAGAACATAAAATTTCAAAATGTCTATTTCTTTTCTATAGTCTTGCAGAGCAGTTGCGTGGATTCACGTCCATTCTCCCATGAGGTCTGCTTTGAACTCCCTGTGTAGCCCATGCTGGCCTCCGACTTTAGATCCTCCTTCCTCAGCCTCCTGAGTGCTGGCATGACAGGTGAGCACCACCACACCTGGCTCTCCAATTTTTCACTGGACCCCCAACACGTAGTGAAATAAATTTTGAGCACCTTTATGACTGTGGTGGACCATCCCTTGGTAATTGAAAAGATGCATTAGCACAGGGCATTATCTGCTGAGACAAAAATATTTTTCTAGCTCTGATGTGTGAGGCACTGTTACAGGAGCCCTTTCTTATGTTTTATGCTCTCAAGAGAAGAGTTCCCACAGGGATGGATGAAATAAACTTCTTGAAATCTTATAGTTTTCATTTTAGGTTTGATCCTTGTTAGTTCTTAAAAGGCAGAGAAGGCTGGGTGCGGTGGTGCACACCTGTAATCCCAGAGGCTTGGGAGGCGGAGGCAGGAGGATCGCAAATTCGGGACCAGGGGCAGTCTGCATAATTTAGTGAGACCCTGCCTCAAAAAGTAAAAAAATAGGCTGGGGATGCAGCTCAGTGGTCCAGCACTTGCAGAGCATGCAAGCACGAGGCCCTGGGTTCAACCCCCAGGACTGGAAAAAAAAAAAAAAAAAAAAAAAAAAAAAAAAAAAAAAAAAAAAAAAAAAAAAAAAGGCAGATAAGCAATTATCACCAGCTGTGGTCTGGTTCTTAAATCCAACACTCAGACATCCCCTGCCAACTTAAAAAAATGTATACATGTAAAGAGTTAGAACAAGCTGGATCTAGTGGCACATGTCTGAATTCCCAGAGACTCTGAAGGCTGAAGCAGAAGGGTCATGAGTTCGAGGCCGGAGGTGGCCTATGCAACTTAATGTCTCAAAATAAAAAAGCAGAAAAGGCGATGAAAGTTCAGCTCAGTGGTAGAGTACTTGTCTAGCATGTGTGAGGCCCTGGATTCAACCCACACAACTCTTGGGGGAAAAAAGAAAGAGGAAGGAAATACCATAGGGCAGGCAGGTCTAACCAGTAGCTGTGTGGGCTGCATGAGGCCCAGGATGGTTAGTAATCCAGCCTCATAAAATCTTTTGACATTTTGTGTTTTTTAGTGTCTCTTTGTGACTCCTCTTATTATGTAATGCACTATGTTTTGTAATTAATGTGCGGCCCAAGGTAATTCCTCTTTCCTTGATGTGGCCCAGGGAAGCCAAAAGGTTGGACGCCCTGCTGTAAAATGTTTTAGTTGTGTTGGATTTTTAGACTGATCTTCCAGGAACTGAAAATTCCACTTCCCCTAAAATATTTTTCCCTAATATTGCAAATGAGATTCCCATCACTTTAGATATATTTTGTATTTCTTATGTTTAAATGCTTTATGGTTATAAAGTATCATGTGCTCATTTTTATTGAGGTGTAAGTGATAGACAATAAATGGCACATATGTAAAGTATGCCATTTAACAAATATAAGAAATCATATTTTTACCTAAGCAGTTACCATTTCTAATGCTCTTCGTTCCTTTGTGTAGATACATATTCCCATCTGGTATAATTTTCTTCCTTCTTGAAGGACTTCTTTTAACATTCAGGATGGATTTGCTGGTAATGACTTTTATTGGTTTTTGTATTTCTGAGTATGTTGTTGTTGCTGTTGCTGTTAGGTGCTGGCGAGTTGGTATTCGACTCATAGTGACCCTATGTATAACAGGCAAAACACTATTGTTGGTGCTTCTCTGTTATTCATAGGATTTTCAATGGCTGTTTTTGGGAGTGGGTTGTCAGGTCCTTCTCCCAAGCCTACAGCACTCGGTGTTCCCAGGTGGTCTCCCATCCTACTACTAACCAGGCCTGATCCTGCTTAGCTTTTGAGATCTGATGGGATCAGAAGCCATAGGGCTATGGCTGGAGGCATTTCTGAATATAATTCTCCTGTAATTAAAAAAATGAGATATAATTAACATAGTATATAATTTTACTTCTTTAAAATGTGCAGTCCATTTTCAGTTTATTCACTGAGTTATGCAAGCACCTACCACAGTCAATTTTAGAGCATTTTTATCACCTCATCCATTAGCTATGGCCCCTCTGTTGCCCTAACCCCCTAGGATGAAGAAACCACTATTTACATCTGTCTGTGTAGTTTGGATACTTTGGAGATTTTACAGAAATAAAATAATATGTGTGATCTTTTGTCACTGTCTTCTTTCATTTAGAATGATATTTTCAATGTTCAAGCATATTGGTTTCCTCTCATTTTAGCAAGATATCTTTGCTAGATACAGAATTTTACAGTGACATTTTTTCTCTTTTAGTCCTTTGGAGACATTGCTTTATTGTTTTCTCTCTTACATTTATTTCCAATGAGAAATCTGCTGTCATCCTTATCTCTGCTCTGCTCTTCATAATACGTCTTTTCCTTTGGCTCTACTCAAGATTTTTTCTTTGTCACTGGTGTGAGCTGTTTGATTATGGTGAGACTTGATGTAGTTTTGACCATGCTTCTAGTGTTTGGGGTTCATTTGAGCTGCTTGAATATGTGGAGTTTGGTTTTCACCAAGTTTGGGAATATTTTCGTCATCATTTCTTCAAATATTCTTTTCCCCTTTCCTCTCCTTTAAAGACTCCAACTACATATATATTGTTGTTGGGTGCCATAGAGTTGGATCTGACTCATAGTGACCCTATGTACAATAGAATGAAACTCTACCTAACACTGTGCCACACACAGGATTTTCTTTTATATTTGAGCCTAATGTTGCAGCCACTATGTTTCTTCTCATTTGGCTTCTTGAAATCCCACATTTTACTGATGCTCTTTTAATTATATTAGATTCTTTTTTCTCTTACTGCTTCATTTTAAACAGTTTCTACTGCTATACATCCAATTCACTAATCTTTTCTCTACAATGTCTAACCTGCCATTACTGCCATCTAGTATGTGTTTCATCTGATGCAATATATTTTGTTGTCACTAAAATTTTGATTAGAATTTTTTGTATCTTTCATACTTATGCTTCAAATTTTGAACACATGGAATTTGTTGTTAGGTGCTGTTGAGTTGGGTCTGACTTGTACAACAGAATGAAACACTATCCAACACTGTGCCCTGCCTGGCACTATGTCAGTGCTTCTCTGCTATTCATAGGGTTTTCAATGGCTGATTGTTTTGGGAGTAAGCTGCTGGTTTCTTCTCTCAAGCCTACATCACCTGGTATTCCCAGGCCGTCTCCCATTCAAGGACTAACCAGGCCTGACCCTGCTTAGCTTTGGAGTTCCGATGAGATTGGACACCAGGGAGGTATGGTTGCAGGCTAACACATGGAATAGAGATACAGTAACCATTTTGATGTCTTTGCCTGATAATTCTAATACATGTTCAGTTCTGGGTCATTTTTGATTTGTTGGCTTTTCTATTCATTATGTTTTTATAGTTTTATTTTTCCTTGTGGTGCTGGGGATTGAACTCAGGGCCTTACATATGTTAAGCATGCATTCTCCCTCTGAGCCATATCCCCAGCCCTGGCTGTATGTTTTAAAATAACTTTTTATATGTTTCTGATCAGATGCTGTAAATTTTACTTTACTGAGGTTCTTAGTCTGTTTGGGATGCTATAACAAAATACCTTAGACTAGGTAGCTTATAAATAACAGATTTTTATTTCTCACAGTCCTGGAAGCCAGGAAGCCCAAGATCAAAGTACCAGCAGATTCAGGGTCTACTGAGGGCTCACTCTCTGCTTCAAAGACAACATCTCATTGCTCTGTCCTCACATGGCAGAAGTGGCAAAGAGGCTCCCTCTCACCTCTTATTAGGGCACCGATCCTTATAAGGGTGACCTAATCATCTCCTAAAGGCTCCACCTCTTAATACCATTGTGTTGGGGATGAAGCCTCAACATATGAATTTTGTGTGTTTGTTTTTTGTTTTGTTTTGTTCTGTTTTTTTGTGGTGCTGGGGATAGAACTCAGGGCCTTGAGCATGCTGGGCAAGTGCTGTACTATTGAGTAATTAGCCCAACAGATCAATTTCAGAGGCATGCAAACATTCAGACTATAGCACGGAATGCTAGATATATTTGCATCACTATAAATACTTTTGAAGTTTATTCTAGAACTCATTTAAGTTATTTGGAAGTAGTTTGATCCTTTTAGATATCGCTTTTAAGAATTATTAGGTGAGCCGCGCACAGTGGCACATGCCTGTAATCCCAGTGACTCAGGAGGCAGAGGCGGGAGGATCACAAATTTGAGACCAGAGGCAGTCTGCATAATTTAGCAAGATCCTGCCTCAAAAAGTAAAAAAATAGGTTGGGGTGCAGCTCAGTGGTCCAGCACTTGCAAAGCATGCAAGCGCGAGGCCCTGGGTTCAACCCCCAGTACTGCAAACAAAACAAAACAAAACAAAAAATAAAACAAAACAAAAAAGAATTATTAGGTGAGACCAGAGCAGAGCTCAGACTTGGGATAATTATTTCCCATTACTGAGACAAGACTGTATGGTGTACTCTACCCAATGACCTGTGAGTCCTATGGTTTTCTGGACTGGGTGAGGTGGATTAGGCTTTATTCTCAGCCCTGAGACACTGGATTCTTTAATGTTTTAGATGGTTCATTCTCTGGATGCATATGGGCTGATGAGTTCTCACTGAAAACCCCCTGCAGATCTCTGGAATCATCTCTGTGCATTTCCTTCCTCATGGGTACTTAGGCTGATGACCTCTAATTACTCAGATTTCACTGAACACTTAGAACTGTCTCCAGAGCGCAGGGAGTCTGCAAGTTCTGCTGCATTTCTGCTTCTTTTGAAGGGGTCTGGAAATTCTCTTAAGAGCCCCCTGGGGCAATCATTTGGCTGATCTTATTTGTTTCCCATTTGTCAGGGACCTGTGCCTTTGTTGCCTGATGTCCTGTGTCTTGAACATTTTTGATTCAGATATTTTGTCTGTTTTTTGTTTTAGATGTGAGAGTAAATGCAGTCTCTGTTACTCTGTCTTGTAGGTTCATTTTATTATTATTTTTTGGTAATGCTGAGGATCAAACCCAGAGTCTTGCACATACTAGGCAAGATCTCTACCATCAAGCTGTAGCTTCAGCCCATTTAATGCCCAATCTCAAATATTGGAAACTGAAGACAGTAGCTAAGGAAGACATAAAATTAGCCATCATGTATATTCTACAAATAACTACCATTAACTTTTTAAAAAATGTGTTTTATCTATAAACTTCATAGGCTGTAAAGTAAAAATAGTTTGGAGGTTGGGTAGACATGAAACTAAATCTGCCACTTATTTTTGGTGTTGTCCTTTTTAAGTTACTAAACTCTATAACGTTTGTTTTCTTTCTATCTTTTTAAAAAGTATTTTATATTCTTTTAGTTTTTTGTGATACTAAGGATTGAACCCAGAGCCTTGTGCTAGGCAAGTGCTCTAATCTATATCATGGAATTATATACCCAGACCTTTTTAAAAATTTTTATTTTGAGACAGGGTCTTGCTAAGTTGCATGGGCCGCCTCTGGCCTTGAAACTGTGATCCTCTAGCCTCAGCCTCCCATGCAGCTGGGATTTTAGGCATGCACCACCATAGCTGGCTTAGCCTTGGTGTTCTTATCTAAAATACAGGTGGGCACTTGTAGATGCCGAGCCACCTTGCAGTTGTGATGCAAGGCCCCTCAGGCCAGCCAGGCCACTCAGATGAAATCAGTGTTCAGGCAAGCAGCAGCCCCACCCGCTGCATTGGCTCATGTGCTGCTACACCAGCAGCCAGGTCTGCTGGCCTAGAGATCAACCACTGCTGCTGATGTGGCCATGGGCTGCTGTTGGCACATGCTGGGTGATGCTATCACTGAGGGCTTTGGCAGGTAAAGTAATGCTGAACCCTCAAGTCCTGATACCACTTATTAATTGCCTCAGGAAACCCAGGCTGTGCAGCAGCACCAGTTTGGCCCTTGCTTCTGTGGGACAAAACTTTTGGAGTGTGACCAGAGGGTGCTCCAAATGAGGAGCCAAAACAGTGCAAGACTTTGCAAATGGATTCTTCCAATCTAGAAGTTCAGATCGAAGAAATGAAAAATCGGCTCTTGTGGGGCATGCACCTCCCAGTCTGGCCTGGATGTTCAGATGGGAGTCACTGCCACACACACAGATAACTAAACACAGGTCACTCGGGACCCTCGGGTGAGGGGTGGGGGCTCAGGCGGCCCTCGGGAATGCTGTGAGAGGGAGAAAGGAAAAAGTCTTAGGCACTTTTGCCTTGCAGGGACAAACACAGCTCTTTATTGCCTCTGCCCTGATAAGGGCAGAGAGGAGCCCAAACAAGTGCTACAGCTCTATGCTGCCTTAGGGTCAGTGGTGGCTCTTCTGTCTCTGGCGCTGGGACTAGAGACTGTCCTCAGCTTTGGCTTCTTGGCACTGGGTCCAAGAGGCTTTCCTCAGCTTGCTTGTAGTCCATCTTTCCTTGAGAGCACCGTCTAGTTGTCCTGGTCTCGGTGCTGGAGAGAGTTCTTGTAACCTTGTTGGTTGAGTTCAGAGAGAGTTCTTTCCTTGCCGATGGTCTGCAGCAGAGAGAGCAAACTGCTGCCGTGCAGCTCCTTTTATAGATGGCTTGAACCAATCAGCTTCCAGTCCTTTGTTTTCTAATTGTCCTATCAGGTTCAGGGGATTTATGAAGGGTTTTGTACAAATGTCCAATCAAGTTACTTTCATTTTCCCTAGATTTCTAATTTACAAACCAGATCTTCAAAATCCGTTTTCCCAGTTTTGGTTTTTTTGCCAATTTCCTCACAATTTCTGCCTATAGACTCTCATGTCCAAATTCTTTAGCATAAACATGTAATCAGTAGTGAAAGTACAGAGTGTGACACCATGGGTTTAACCTCTCCTCTGCTCTGAATCACCTCCTTGCTTCACAATGGCAGTGGAAGCATGTGTTCTGACTGCATGGTTCATCAAGATAATACAGAGTTTGGAGCTGGGCAAATGTGTAGCCTCCTTGAACCAGCTGTTGTGAATCTATCATTTCTAAGTTAATTAGAGTAAAGTCATTTCTTCCAAGAAAAAAAAATAGAGGTAATGGCGTTATCTCATGGGCGGTTGCAAGAACTAAATAAAACTCTTTGTGTACAGCATCTAAGACAGGCCTGATAGTGGGCAGTTAATGCTTATGGTCAGGAGTTAGGGAAAAAATAAGGCAGAGCCAGGTGTAGTGGCACACTCCTATGGTCCCAGTACTCAGGAGGCTGAGGCAGGAAGATTGTGAGTTTGAGGCCAGCCTGGGCTACACACTGAGTTCCAGGTTTGCCTAGACTACATAGCAAGACCCTGTCTCAAACAAAACAAAACAAAAACAAGCTAACAAATTCAAAACAAAAATAAAAATAAAGCAGAGTGAAGCAGATTTGAGCATGAAGGTAGCAATTTGTGGATCATGTGAAAAATACCACAAACTACTATGATGCAGGCCTGCAGTCATACCATCCTGGTGTCCATTCTTGTCAGATCTCGGAAGCTAGGCAGGGTCAGGCCTGGTTAGTCCTTGGATAAGAGGTCACCTGGGAACACCAAGTGCTGTAGGCTTGGGAGAAGGACCTGGCAGCCCATTTCCAAAACAATCAACCATTGAAAACCCTATGAATAGCAGAGAAACACTGACAATAGTGCTGGGCAAGGCACAGTGTCAGGTAGTGTTTGGTCCTGTTGTACATAGTGTCGCTATGAGTTAGACCCAACTTGATGGCCCCTAACAACAACAAGACTATGATGCAACCTTGCATCATAGTTGGCAGTGTTTGGTGTTTAGACCCTTGATGCTTGGCTTTGGTGGCCAGTCAGAAAGATTCATAATTGGCCTGCATGAGAGATGCAGCTGGGGTCGTGGAACCCAGGACTTCATACTGATGATGTGGATGATAGGTATCAGTGTGGTGTAATAATGACTGTCAAAGAAAAGGAAGATCACAGCTATAGAGCTGGGAGGAATGACTCAGGGGTTCACCCATGCAGCTCCAAAAACAAAACCCATTCAATCTTACATATAGATAAAAAATAAACCCATTTGGACTGTCTAAGCTCCAATGGACTCATTCTTTGGTTCTGGAATTGCTTGTTCTCTGGGCAGGAGGGGAAAGTGGAATGGTTGATTTTAGCATGAAAAAGCCTAGCCAAAGGCAAATATAAGCTCTTTTTAAACTCTAAGAGCTCCATGAATAATATGCTCTAGCTTTTTTATTCTCCCTTGATAGGATTCTTTATACCATCAAATTATATCGTTTGCAGTTGCTCCTAGTGAAAGCTTTACCTTCCTTCCTTGGTTGGGCTAGTGGTGGTGTGGAAGGTGATTGAAGGTCAGCCATTTGGTCCCTGGCTCCTAAGTTATTGCTCTGTTGTCTTTCTTCAGGAGATAAAAGGGGCCCATGAGCACCGTCGTCTATTGAGTGACTTTCATTTATAACTTTAAAAGAGGTTGTCTGAAGGCTTACAAAATTTCCCAAGGTGGAAGTTTTAATATTCAGAGATGCAGCCTGCTTTTGGAAGCTGAATTCTTTTGTTGCTGATAAAAATCAGAAAAGCTCTGGAGTTTGGGAGCAAAGATTCTTGCTTCTAAAATTGCTTTGGAAATCAAGTGTTCCTGTCAGGAAAATGTTCACTTTGTGGATAATGGGGACACAGTGTGCCTCTCCCAACCTGCCCTGTCCGAGGACCTCAGTGCTTCATGCTGCAATCAGTTATGGGATCTTCGTACTGCCTCTTGAGCTGGGGCCAGACATTCCCAAATCAATCAATCAATCTCTCTCTCTCTTTCTCTCTTTCTCTCTGTCTGTCTGTCTTTCTCTCTGTCTCTGTCTCTGTCTGTCTCTCGATGTACGTGTGGGTTGAACCCAGGACCTAGCACATACGTTGCCAGTGCCCTACCACTGGGGTGCATACCTAGCATTTTTTATTTTTTATCTTGAGGCAGGGTCTCACTAAGTTATGCAGGCTGCCTCTGGCCTAGAACTTGTGATCCCTCTGCCCATTGCTGGGATTACCGGAGTGAGTCACAGCGCCCGGGTCCAAATCTCTCTTTCAATCCAACACAGTCATGTATTTTCAAAAATGATCTGAGTATTACCCCAGATTCCTCTTTCCTAAAGAAATCAGATGTCTGGTGACCCCACCTTATGTCTTTAATATCAGGAGAGGCCTGCTGTCAGGCTCAGGACAGTGGACTCTGGGAAGAAGCCCCACTCAGGCATTTGAAGCTTTTCTCCCACGTCTCTGTTGCCTGGCGTAGTGCAGGGCTGCTTAAGCATGGTGATGCTGGCATTTTGGGCTAGATAATCCTGTGCTGCCCCTTGCATGATGTTTAGCATCATCCCTGGCATCTACCCACTTGGTGTTAGTAGCACCGTCTCCCTCTCTCTGATTGTGGTAGCAAAAAATGTCTTCAGGCATTACCAGATGTCCCCTGGGTGGGCATGCAAAATCACCCTGGGGGGAGAACTACAGGCGTAGGAGTTAAGACCTGGGCTTCAGAGTCAGGCAGGCCTTGGGGGAGTGGGATTGGTGTTCATCAGCTTTGGGGTAGTTAATTGACCAAGTAGGTCTCAATAACTCCAACTAGTAGTGCCTGCAAAAGCAAAGGATCTGCTAAGACTCTTGTTTTCTTGCTTCTCCTTCCTCTTGGAATTGCTAACGTCTTACTTCCTCATTGGACCTCTGCTAGCCCTGCTCTTAGACTTCTCAGAATATTCTGATTTGTTTACTGAGATCTGATGTTTGTCCATTTTCCTTCACTCCCTTCCTTCCTTCCTTCCCTCCTTTCCTTCCTTCCTTCCCTCCTTCGCTCCTTTCCTCCCTCCCTCCCTCCCTCCCTTCCCTTCCCTTTCCTTCCTTCCTTCCTTCCTTCCTTCCTTCCTTCCTTCCTTCCTTCCTCCTTCCCTCTCTCCTTCCCTCTCCAGTCTTTCATCAGGGACTGAAAGCCAGTCTTCATCAGGGATCTTTCTCCCCTTTCTTCCTCTCATTCTTCTTCTTCATCAGCTTTGAGTATCCACTATCTGCTGAGTTCAATAACCATTTGATTTCAAGGGGTGAATACCCATCGTGGTTGGTTAAGCCAAAACAGCGAAGAGTGAAGGAGTACTGAGCAAATGCAACACCAGGCCTCATCATTGTCCAACCAACACACGAGAAAGACAGTGGGAACCACAGCAGCCTTTCTACTTTTTCTCCCTTTCCTCCCCTTCTTCACCCTCTTCAAAACGTGTGCCAATCTCAGGTCTCAGGCTCTGCGTAGGGAATAAACTGGGCAGAGATGTGTAGGAGGAAACAATTAGGTCTATTCAGGATGTCTTACCTGCCTTTTAAAAAAAAAAATAGGTGCCATGGCTCATGCCTGTAATCCCAGTGACTTGGGAGGCTGAGGCAGGAGGATCTCAACTTCAAAGCCAGGGGCAGCCTGTGCAATTTAGAGACCCTGTCTTAAAATAAAAAATATAAAAGGGGCTAGGGCCCAGCTCAGTGGCAGGAATGCCCTGGGTTCAGTCTCCCAGTATTATAAAATATCAAATCAAAAGATACTTTTTCAAACTCCTCCTTCCTCTTTCCCTATTCCCAGTGAGCCCTGTTTACATGCTTGGATTCCTTTTCAGCAGTCATTTAAACTCAGGAGAATATGGCAGAGATTTATTTTATTTTATTTTAGAGACATTATCTTGCTCTGTAGCCCAGGCTGGCCTTGAACTCATAATCCTCTTGCCTCAGCCTCCTGAGTGCTGGGATTACAATCATATATTACCATGCCTGGCTCATAGATTTATTCCAACATTAACTATTTAATTCAACAAACACTTCCTGAGTGCTATGGCTCTGATGACACAAAAATGACTAAGGGGATTCCTACCCTTGAGGAGCTAAGCATTAGGAGAAAACTTCCAGTGCATTGACTTACTTGGAGCTTTTTGCTCAGGTGTAGGGAGGAAGATAGCTCTCCCCTCTTTTGACAATTCAAACTTTGTTCTCACAAGGGTTACAAAGGTCCTGCTGAAATCTAAAATTTACCAGTGCTGCTGCTGGTAAGGTGTACTGTTGGCCCATTGTACTCAGAGGGTCTCTCCTGGATGTTCCAAATGCTCCTCAGTTCAAGACTGGAAGTCGTCACCTACCACTTCCTGCTACTTGTCAACTCACACGGACATGTACACACATACAGGACAAAGCATCTAAGTTTACCCAGTTAGTCAAGATAGAACCTTGGGCAATACTCTCAACTTATGCCTCATTTCCACATTCAATTGTTTATCCAGTCCTCCTTAAACTTTACTAATACTGGGACTGCAGAGTGAGACCATGTCTCAAAAAAAAAAAAAATCGCTAATACATAATCTCTCAAATCTGCTTCCTCTATACGTCCTGGAATCACTCTTGGACATTATTATTCTCATGTAAATCTCCATCATTGTTGTCTGACTGGTTTCCATCCTCTTTCCGTCTGTTCTCCAAGAGCACTGTCTGACAAATAGTGGTTATTGTTGAAGTTGGGGAGCAAAAGGAACTTTGATGATGTGTTAGTTACCTTGTAGAAAATTATCTTGATCTTAATGCCCAGAAAGATTCAGGTCTTTGTTTTATTTTCCATTTGGCTATCTCTAACCCTCTTCTTCCCCGACAGCTTGATGTGTCTGTCAGCTTGATGTGCTGTGGGGGCTCCCGTGTTGCTGTGATGCTGAAAACTATGTGACTTGATGGCGCCTAATAACAACAATAATGTCACCAGTATTACAGATACCAGCAGCGCCACCCATGGTGGACATATTTTAGCTGAGCTTCCAGACCATGGTAGACTAGGGTGAAGGACCCGGCAGCCCACTCCCAAAACAATTAGCCATTGAAAACCCACCCCATGAATAGCAGAAAGTTCTTGTTAGATGCCATTGAGTTGAGTCTGACTCACAGGGACCCTATGTACAGCAGAATGAAATACTCTCCAACAGTGTGCCCAGCACTGTGTCAGTGCTTCTCTGCTCTTCATAGGGTTTTCATTGGCGGATTGTTTTGGGAGTGGATTGCCAGGTCCTTCTCCCTAGCCTGCAGCACCTGGTATACCCAGGTGGTCTTTTTTCCAAGGACTAACCAGGCCGACCCTGCTTAGCTTCTGAGATCAGGTAGGATCAGATGCTAGGGCATTAAGGCTACAGACATGAATAGCAGAGAAACACTGTCAGATATTGTGCCAGAGAATGAGCCCCACCCACCCAGGGTGGAAGGCATTCAAGGGATAACTGGGGAAAAATTGCCTCCTCAAAGTCAAGTTGATCTTAATGGTGGGAATAAAGTAAAGCCCCTGGGACCTCCATTTGCTGATGTGGTAAGACTCAAAATGAGAAGAAACATAGTGGCTACAACTATGGTCTCAAACATAAAAAGACTGTGTGCATGGCACAGTGTATGGTAGTGCTTTGTTCTGCTGTTCATAGGGTCACTATGAGTCAGACCCAATTCGATAGCACCTAACAACAACAAGAACTCTTTATAATGGTGGTGGCATTTACGTTCTCCATTGACTGAGAAAAACATGATTGAACACTCTTCAGTGGGTTGTTTTGCCTATTCAAACTTCATACATAGATATTACAAGTATGTACAGAACAATATTAATTCTATAGACATCATATGGGTAGGGGTTCACACACCATAGGTAGTATCTAGGTAGTTTTCAATTCACTTGTGGCCTAAATTATCAAAATAACTATCCTGGACAATGTCTCTTCCATGCTAAGGCAAAACAGCCTCTCTGTGGTGAGTAATAAAGTGTAAATCTTGCTCCAACAGCGACCTTGTAATTGCACTTGATGATATGTGGATCACCACCCGTAAGATTCCATTATTCAGTTGATCTGAAACTTTCTTTCTAGCTTTTCATTCTGCTATTCGCTGGGAAATACTTTAAATTCTCATCATGCTGCAAATTCTTACCATAGGGTGGCATCAATATTTCCTGCCTCTGTACATTTGTTTGTTCCTTTTCCTAGTAATGTGTTCTTCCTTTCACACTTTTGGCTATTGAAAGCCTACCTACCTTTTAGTCCCGCATCATTCATAAGACTTGTCTGCATCTATTTTAGGCTGTTCTCACAGAATACTAAAGACTGGGTGATTTATAAAGAACAGCAATTTATTTCTCATAGTCTGGAGGCTGAGAAGTCCTAGAGCAAGGTCTTGGCAGGTTCGATTTCTGGTGAGGGCCTGGTCTCTGCTCCTAAGATTGTGCCTTGAGTGCTGCACTGGCCGTAGGGGAGGAGCTGTCCATGGTAGAACAGAAGCACCGAGGGATAAAAGGAGGCACAACAGGTCTCTCTTATTTTATTTTATTTTATTTTTTGTGATACTTGGGATTGAACCCAGGGCCTTGCCTATGGTAGGCAAGTGCTATACCACTGAGCTACACCCTCGGTCCTTTTAAAAATTTTTATTTTGAGGCAAGTTCTCACTAAGTTGCCCAGGCAGCCCTCAGCACATGATCCTCCTGCCTCAGCCTGCAGAGGAGCTGGGATTCAGGGAGTGTGCCATTGTGCCCAACTCAATTTGCCCTTTCATAACAACCCTAGTGCCACGTCTGACTGCGGTTCCCTCGTGGCTAATCACCTCCCAAAGGTCCCACCTTTCAACACTGCTACAATGGCAACTAGAGTTCCACTTGTGCTTCGCTTGGGACAGACCTTCAAACCACAGCACGTCTCTTCTAAGAGCTGTTTGCATTACATCATGTTCCCCTTCTTCTGAAACAGCTGAGTTTTCTAGTTCCTTCTCTTCTTCTATCAACATTTATTAGGCGCCTACTATGTATCATGCGGAATATACATGTGGATTAGTTTCTTCCTAAAGGATTCTACTGATTTCTGCAGCAGAGAGACACATCACACACATTCTTATAGTTAGAGGCATTTAACACGATCTTCTCTGTGAGACCCTAGCGATCTGGAGATCATAAATCATATTTTAGTCACCTTTGTGTCTTTCCTTAGCACTCAATCCATCAATTATCTTATAGCAGGTGCTTAAGTATTTGATAAATGAATACAGTAGCTAAGCCTGACTGTACACTTACCAAGTGAAGGTTAGATATACTTACTAGGTTAGATATGGGGTGGGGGGTGCAACAGAAGAATAAGACACTTTCTTGAGTGTACCTCCTCTGTTTTGTATTGTTGCCTATCCCTACAAAAATACATTAAAAGTAATATCACAACTATGCATCATTCTCCAAATGAATGCTTGGGGGCAGGGGTGGGGATGCAAAAGAGGTGGATTGTGAAACTTTGCAAGGTGACTATAATAAAAGGAACAACACTCATACTGGTCTATCGTGTGCCTTTCTAGGGTGACATGCCAAGACTTGACTTAGGTGGTGCAGGATGAGGGTTAGCTTGGGCCAGTATTTATGCAAAAAATGCATTTCCAGGACTTCAGAAAACAATGCGAAATAGAGTCTGAGAAAGAAAGAATGACAGAATAAGGTGAGCACAATACCTGAAGCTCAGTTAGGGCTCCATAACTCTGTTAGGAAGGAAGGAGGAAGAGAAGGAATAAGACACAAACAAATACCATGTGTCTAAACAGACAAGCTACAAAGTAAAAGCAAGACGAAGATGGAGTCAGTGAACATGGACCAAAATCGGAAGCCAGCGAGGCAAATGAGATGCTACTCTTATAATTATTATTTTATTACCACTACTATAACAGCTTAATGTGTTTTTCTCCTTGCACTAGGCAGCTCACATATATTAACACATTTATGATTTAGAAGAACACTTCATTATAGCTACCATTATAATTACTTTATGGATGAAGAAATTAAGGTTCAGAGGGAAAAGAGGTTTAGCAAAGCTCACACAGCTAGCAAATAGCAAAAGTGGAACCCTGTCCTCCACAGAACAAGGTTTCCCTACATTATCCACGATGAGACTCCCCCTGGAAGTCACAGGCGCCTGTCACGCCCAGGGCCACATTCCCTCAGCCCATTTTTTTCAGCCGGGTTGAGATGGACAGTTCTCCTTCCTGTGCTCATCTGATTTCAAGCATGTGTACTGCGGGCTCCTTCTGGGTCCCTGCCTCTGGGCTTTTTCTAAAGCCGCAGGACGGTCAGCTACTTACAAGCTCGGACCAGTTGTGTAAGAGAGCAGTGCGCCACCAACGAGGCAGGAGAGTGAGCTGGGAAGTGCACCAGACCTCCACACTGCAGCTGACCATGCTCAACTGCTTTCTATATGAGCTGCGAAAGGTTCTGGGAATTGAGCTCCAGCTGACCCAGAAATAAACGGTTCATTAATCCATTCCTGGTTCTTTCTCTTTCTTTTTTTATTCCTACCCTGTTTTTCTATCCTTCCTTCCTTCCTTCCTTCCACCCTCCCTTCCTTCTTCACATTTTTTTTTTTTGAGATGGAGTCTCACTATGTAGACCAGCCTGGCCTCCAACACGTGATTCTCCTTCCGCTGCCTCCTGAGTGCTGGGATTACAGACCTGTGTTACCAGGCTGGCCACACTCCCGCTTTTGGGCATCATCTACATTCAACGCCTTGCCTCAGGTTCTGCTTTTGGGGGGCCCACCTCAAGACAAGCTAATCAGCCTCACGTGTCACATCAGGATCATACTCTCCGGGGCTCCTTAAAGGAACACCAAGCATCTGAATCTGCGAGGCTATTATTCTTAAGCTTGAGAAGTATATCTTGCATAATAAGAAAAAGACGAAGGTTTTTAAAAATTTATTTATTTATTTTTGACAAGGTTTTGCTATGGTGCCCAGGCGGGTCTCCAACTCCTAAACTCCAGCGATCTTCCTGCCTCAGCCTGCTGAGTGCTGGGATTGCAGGCATGCACCACCCCCCGAGGAAGATGTATTTTTTAAAAAGCGCATCTTTTGGTGCAATGGTTAAAATTACCTGGAGGTTTCTCATCTCCTCATTTTTCAATGTTCCTGAAATGGAGACCTGTGAGATTGATTTATAGAAAAGTGTGCTTATTTAAGGAAAAAAATAGCCCTTAGACCACCCCCCAAACAAAACCAAACAAACAATCAGGATGAGAAAATAGAGGCAGCTGTGTGTGCCACATTGAAAAATTGATTTTGGATCGTCGCGTGGGTCATAAACTCTTGTGGCCACAAGGGGGCAGCGTCGCACCGCGTTCAGAGGGAGACGCAACTGACCGCGGTGGCTTCGCTTCCCCTCCCTTTGTGAACAGTGAGTAAAACTCAACAGTTTCTTGGAAAGCCACTGATGGTTCCCTTTTCCTTTATGGAGGACTTGAGTGAGGGTCCGTGGCTCACTTTGCAGCACATCACAAGAAGTGTGCGTCTTCACCTCTCACCTCTCAGGGCCTTTTGATTATGGGGAGGAGGTTTCGCCTGCAGGTACTTTGCGCCCAGAGACCCTGCAAACTGAGCTTTCCAGGGCTGAGAGAGATCGGCAGTGAGACAGAAAAACCGGCAGAGCTGCTCATTTGGAAAAATTCCCCTTTTGGCCTGGACATCCTTATTCAGTCCCGTGACTATAAATAACAGCTCCAAGGGACAGCACTCAAGGCGTTGCTTTTATCCAAAGTATCTTCCTAGAATCCCAGGTTTGAATATTTCTGCATGCAACCATTTAGCTCATATGTCAGAGGGGCATCTAATAGGCACCTAAATTTGGCCAGAAAGAACCATCCCCTCCTCCCCTTTTTTTTTCTTATGTAGCCCAGACTGGCCTTGACCTTGCTATCTAGCCTAGGCTGGCCTTGAACTCAGGATCCTTTTGCTTCAGTCTCCTGAGTGCTGGGATTACAGCTGAACAGAAAGAGCTGTTCCTTTTTGCAGTACTGGGAGTTTGAACCCAGGGCCTCAAACATACTAGGCAAGTGCTGTCCTGCTGAATTGCACTCTCAGCCCCTTCTGTTTTTCTTTTTCCCCTTCAGTACTGCGGGCCTGAACCCAGGGCCTTGCACATACTTTCTGAGTGCTCTACCACTAATCTGCACCCCTACCTGCTTTTAAATGTTTAATCTTGAGACAGGGTCTTACTAAACTACACTGGCTTCCCTGCCCATCCTCCTGCCTCCACCACCAAGTCACTGGGATCATAGGAGTGCATCACTACCCCCGGTCCCAACCCCTACTTTTAACATTTTTTGATTTTAATTTTCTATCTGGTGGCAGGTCTGAGGTTTAGCTCAGTTGGTAGAGTGATGCTCTGCGCTTTCTGAGGCCCTGGGTTCCACCCCCTGCACCTCAAAAATGGGAGAAGGGCCTGGCAGCCCACTTCTGAAATGACCATGAAACAATCAGCCATCAAAAACCCTATAAATAGCAGAGGAGCACTGACACAGTGCTGAGCTCAGCACAGTGTTGAAGAGGGTTTCCTTCTGTTGTACATAGGGTCACTAGGAGTCAGCACTTAACAACAGCGGCAACAGTTTTGAGACAGAATCTTGTTAAGTTGTGCAGGCTGCCTCTGGGCTCGATCACATCATCCTCTTGCCTCAGCCTCCGGAGTAGCCGGGATCACGGGCATGGGCCACTGTGCCCAGCTATAGAACATTTTCTTTAGCCACTCACACATTCAAAGGGAATCCAGACCATTTCTGTGGTTGAAACCCTCCAGTGGATTGTGTTTCACTTCTAATAAATTGCATGCATTCTGCTCCAAATGTGCAAGGTCCCTACTGCCTGCCACTCTGATCTCTTCCCAAGCTCCTCTCCTCCTCACCTCTTCAGTTCTAGACCCCTCAGTCTTCTCTCTGTTCTTAAGCAGCATGAGGCCTGCACACCAACTATTCTCTTCTGCTTGTTTGCTCTTCTCTTTGGCCCTTTGTGCTATTCAACTCTCAGCTGAAATGTCACCTCTCTGGAGAGTTTCCCTGGTCATTCCAGCTGTGAGCCACTCAGTCATTATCATATCTGAGTTACTTTCCCTCACTGTAAGAAATATCTGTTGTTTGCTGTTGTTAGGTGCCATGGAGTCGGTATCTGACTCATAGCAACCCTGAGTACAACAGGTGAAACACTATTGTCAGTGCTTCTCTGCTATTCATAGAGTCTTCAATGGCTGACTGTCTTTTGTGGGGTTGCTGGGTCCTTTTCCCACGCCTACAGCATCTGGTTTTCCCAGGCAGTCTCCCATCCAAGTACTAACCAGACCTGACCCTGCTTAGCTTCTGAGATCTGATGGGATCGGATGCCACAGTGGTACTGCTGCAGGCAAGAAATACCTGAGATAATCAATTTATAGAGAAAAAATAGTTTGTTTTGCTTTGTTGTTTCAGAGTTTCCACTCCATGATGGGTTGGCCCCATTGTTTTTGGGCCTGTGACTAGGCAGCACATCAGGGTGGGAGAGCATGGTGGAGCAAAACAGCTCACCTGATGTAAGTGAGGGAGCAAAGGAAGAGAGATGAAGAGGAAAGGGCTAGTGTCCCACTATCCTTTTAAGGGGCATGCCCTCAGTGACCTAAAGGCCTCTCACTAAGCCCCGCCTCTTAAAATGTCCCCCATCTCCCAATAGCACCAAGGCTGGTGACCGAGGCTTTATCACCTGGGCCTTTGAGGGACATCCAAACGATAGCAACACCTGTCTATCTTGATTCTCTGTAAACAGTGATAAGAGTGGATTTTTGTTTTTTTACTTGTTAGCTTGTTTATCTTCCTCCACTAGGATAGGAGCTCCTTGAGAGGTAGGATTATGTTGTCTTTGGATGCTCAACCACATCCTGCTTACAAAACAAGGCTCTGCGCACGCAAGGTGCTCAATAGAGATTTACTGAAGAAATAAATGATTAAATAGATGGGAGTACCACCTCTTACCCTGCTAAGAGTGGGCTGCCCCTTTCTCTGTTATCTTTCTCTTTGATGTCAGGCATATTTCTTATCTCTGGCTATAAATTTCTTCTTTCCAATTAATAATACCCTGTGACATGTTTATTCTAATCTGTGAGTAGGGCTCTTAAGAACTTCTGAAGAAGTTTTTGAGGCACTCTGGGTAGAAGAGCCTCTCGCTAACTAAAAGTTTTGAACACCCTTGAAACTGGTGGGAAGCACTAGGATTTGATGTCTCCTACCATTTCATCCACTCACTTTCATGTAATGAATCAAAACCTGAAGCTGCCAGGGGTTTTGAAGTTCTTGGTGAAACTGATCCTAGGTCACAGCATAGATGGAACCCATCCTCCCAAGATGGCGGCTCCCTAAGTGGATGAGCTGGAGGTCAGGCTGCCTTTTCACTAAGCCTGTGGTTAGTGGTGCCTGGTTTGAAATCCTGGACCTGCTATTTCAGAAACAATTTAAGCGCAGCATATCCATTCTGTCTCCATGTACTTCAGGTTTTATCTAAATGAGGCAACAATTACAGACCTTGACTCTTTTAGGATGTTAAAGTGCTATTCATACCTCGCCAGGAAAGGTCACCAAATAAATACTTTGACATCTGTTAAGAAGGGAGATTAGTGAAAACCTTGACTCTGTGTTCACGCAGATCCCAGGATGTGGGAGCATTTTTATACCCTCTCAGTTCCTTTGTTGCTCTGGGATTCTGATGTGCTACTAAGCTTTAATTTCTTGAAAAGCGCTTTCATCAACCCTGTTGACTGTATGCTGAGATTCCTTCCTCCCTCCTCCCCTACATTTGGGTCAGTCTGTACCAAAGGAGAAGGTTATCTGAGCTGTTAAACCTTTGACTTGGTGTCTTTTGAAGAGTGCATTTTGCATTTTGTTATGTCAGGATTGTAATTAGATCCGTTAATTAAGGGAAGAATGAACTTTTCCCAAACTCTATACCTCTTTGAATTTTTGATAAGTTTGCTTAGGTTGCTGCTGACCTTTGCTAAGGGGTATGCCACTGCTCATTAATTGGCAAATTTTAATGAGGAGAGTTGATGAATGTGCTGGCCTTGACAATAAATAAAGCTGGCTACCACTCCAGGCCTTACCATCTTCAGTTGCTTCAAATTGTCTAGTGCTTCTTGACTAGAGACCATTACATTTGGGACACTTACCTGATATTTTACAGTGTGACTGAGCCACAGTCTCCTTATCCAGGCATTGGCCTAGATGACACATCATCCACTGTCTCATTTTAGTTTCATAATAATCTCCACTGGGCTGGGGTTTAGCTCAGTTGGTAGAGTGCTGCTCTGCCTGCTTTGAGGCCCAGAGTTCGATCCCCAGCACCACAAAAAATGGAAGGAGGATCTGGTAGCCCACTCCTGAAATAATTCCCAAATAGCCATTGAAAACCCTATGAATAGTAGAGAAGCACTGACCATAGTGCCAGGCATGGCATGGTATTGGGAAGTGCTTCATTCTGCTGTATATAAAGTAGCTAACACTAACAAAAATCTCATTATGTATGTTTTATGGAAGGGAAAATTGAGGCATATGGAAATTGGTAACTTGAATAGGGACATGTAATTAGTTAATAATAATGATGATGTCAATAATAATAGCCAATATTGAAATGATTTCTAACTATGTGCTAACCACTCTCCCAAGCCCTCTGCATGTGTCATATTGCTTAATACACAGAAGAGTCCTATGAGATAGGCACTGGCTCTGCTCCACTTTGCAGTGAGGTATTGGAAGCACAGAAATGTAGAGGAAGTGTCCAAAGTCATGCAGCTTACAAATGGTAGAATCAGCATTTAAACTGAGGCAGCAGGATGCTAGTTATAGTTTGCATCTGAAATGTCTCTCAAAGATGGTGCACTAATGCCTGGTCACCAGCCTGTGGTGCACTTTTAGGAGGTGAGGCCTAGTTGGAGGAAGTGGATCATTATAAGTGTGTCCTTGAAGAGTATATTGGGACCCTGGCCCCTTCCTCTCTCTATCTGCTTCCTGGCCACAATAAGGTGAGCAGCTTTGCTTCATGGGGCCCTTCTGCCCTGACATCCTGCATCACCACAGGCCCACAAACAATGGATCCCAGTGACTATGGCCTGAAATGTCCAAAACCATGAGCTAAAATGAAACTCTCGTCCTTTTAAGTTGTTTCTCTCTAGTATTTTGTCACAGTGATGGAAAGCTGATTAACTCAATACTAGAGGCAAGACTCTCAAACATCCTAAGTGGGTCACAACCAAGGTCAGCTTAAGTGGTCATCCAAAGTGGGTCCGCTTCCCATTAAAGCCAGTGCTTCTTCCCTTTTATTCATTTGTCTCACTGATCTAGATCTACTGAGGCTGTGTATATGTGTGTTTCTACTGTTTCTATTGTTTTAATTCCCTGGGCACAATTAATTCTTATGACATTACAGCAACATCAAGAATATTCTTTGGTGATTCTAGGCATTGAGAATACAAAAACCAATAGAATTCAGATTCACTACACTTCACAAGCACTCACAGATTTCTCTTCTCAAATATCAATTTCCACTGCCCCTTGAAACCTAGTGAGCTGTGACACTTCAGAATATAAGTAGAGGTCCAATATTTAATAGATACCCCCACATGTCTGTCAGCTTGTTGTGCTGTGGAGGGTTGTGTGTTGTTGTGATGCTGAAAGCGATACCACCAGTATTTCAGATGCCAGCAGGGCCACCCATGGTGGACAGATTTCAGTTGAGTTTCCAGACTAAGACAGCCTAGGGAGAAGGACTGAGTAGCCGACTCCCACAACAATTTGCCATTGAAAACCCTGTGAATAACAGAGAAGCACTCTCAGATATAGTGCCAGAAAATGAGCCACCCAGGCTCTAAAGCGTTCGGGAAGTGACTGGGGAAGAGTAGAGTCCTCAAAGTAGAGTCCACCTTAATGATGGGAATGGAGTAAAGCCCTTGGGACCTCCATTTGTTGATATGACATGACTCAAAAATGAGAAGAAACACAGTGGCTGTAATAATGTGATCAAACATAAAAAGATTGTGTGTATGGCACAGTGTTGGGTAGTGTTTCATTTCTTGCATATAGGATCACAAGGAGTTGGACTATACTCACTGGCACCAAACAACAACAACAATAATAATTTAACAGGTAGAGTTGAGTGATGAAAGGTTTACTCAGTGACCAGAGTCTGGATGTGAACTCTGGCTTTATGGCCATACTCACTATGACTCCTTGCATTCTAGTGAGTGAGAAAGTGTCTTCTTTTTAGGGACTTTGGTAGGAAAGTAGCATAAACCTCAGGGGCCATCATGGGTAAATTTTCAGTGCCCCTTCAGAACGTTCTTCATCTACTATTGTTGTTGTTAGGTGCCGTCGAGTCAGTATCCGACTCATAGCGACCCTCATAGGGTTTTCAATGGCAGACTGTTTTGGGATTGCCTTGGGAGTGGATTGCCAGGTCCTTCTCCCATTTTTGCAGTGCTGGGAATTGAACTTGGGACCTCAGAGACTGCAGCGCAGCACTCTACCAACTGAGCTAAATCCCAGCCTTTCATCTACTATAGCTTGTAGTAATTATAAAATATAATGGTGACATCATTTTGCCCCTTGATTCCTACTTGTGCTTCTTCTAAAAAAGTGTACAATAATAATTATCCTAAAAAATAACTACTAACAGCTTAAAGTACACACTAGTGCCCCCAGTTGCCGGAAGCATTCTTTGTTTTTTTTTTTTTGCTAAAGATGTATTCTCTTGCAAAATGTCACCATTTACAGAATTTCTGTTTTTGAACATTGCTCTAAGTGACTTCTTAGACATTTCTTCTAATTGTTGGTGAAGATCAGTTGATATCACTGAGTCACTGGCTCTTTTGGGAAACTGCTGTTCACAGTTCATCCTCATCATGCTCTTCCATTATGCATCTTTACAGGGGGAGACATTGAGGACGAGAGAATGTTGGTGTTTCGTCCAGTGTGGCACTTAGCAAATGCTTTGTTAAAGCATACTGATTGTGAATCTCAAAATTAACCTGTGGATTTGAGTATGTGCCCTATGATCTACTAGCATGGAGAGAACCCCTGTGACCCTTGGACCGAGTACACAGACTGTCAGATCTGGAAAGAGAGAAGGAAGAACTTGATCACAGTAGCACTTCAAGTTAATATTGCAGACATATCTAGAATTCAGGTATCTGAGTCTTAGAAAATAGGATTTCTGAGGAAAGATATTTTCCAAGGTCATGGAAGAAGTTTCTATAAGTTGGGATTGCAGGAAGCAGTGAAAGAGCAGTACTCTTTTATTTGGATAGGTACAAAAGTAAGAGAAGAAGGATGGGGCTGTCAAGGGGGTACCTAGGAGGTTTCATGGTGAGGGTAGTATCTGAAAAGAGCCTTGGAAAACAGATGAGATTCATTCATTCATTCTTTTCTTTTCTTTTGTTCTCTCTCTCTCTCTCTCTCTCTCTCTCTCTCTTTCTTTCTCTCTTTCCTTTCTGTGCTGGGGATTGAATGCAGGGCCTCATGCATGCTAAGCAAGCACTTTACCAATTGAACTAAATGCCCAGTCCCTAGATTTCTATTTCAAGATATGTGTTTCCTACCTTACCCAAGGCCTATGTCCCCTCTTACTAACATGTGGGTGAAGAGAGAAGATCAGGGTTTTCTTCTGAGCTCTTGCCGCAGAGTAAAGAAATAAGTTCATCTCAACTTCCACAAATTCTAAAAAAGGCAATGCCATAAATGTGTTAAAAATAAGGTAAAATTAAAACAACACAAGCCAGGAAATTTGTGAATGACTCTTTCAGTCAGCTTTCTGTCACTTTATCAAATACTTGAGTTAATCAACTTATAAAGAGAAATGGTTTATTTTAGCTCACATTTTGCAAGGTTCTAGTCCATGGTCAGTTGGCCCTGTTGCTTTTAAGCCTGTGGCAAGGCAGTAGATCATGGTGGGGAGCATGTGACAGAGCCAAACAGCTCACTTCAGGCTGGGACGTATAAAAGAGAGGAAGGGTCCTATCAGCCCTTCAAGGCCACACCCCCAGTGACCTCACTACCTCACACTAGACCCCATCTCATAAAGGTTCCTCCACCTCCAAATAGCACCGTAGGTTAGAGACCAAGCCTTTACACATGGGCCTTTGGGGGAATGTTCCAGATCCAAATGGTTGCCAACTCATTCCGATTTTGGATACTGAATGAATCAGCAAATTAGTAATATTAGGCTCCCAATGTTTACAAGGAGGTAGACTGTTTTCCCAGGCAGTGCTCAAGTTTAAACCCAGGAGAATCATGAAGCCACAGTGTTATTACAATTGGAACACAATAATCCTGTCCTCCAGGACAAAATCCAAAACTTTTTGAGTGCCCACTTGAGAGACAAGGGCCAACTTTTCAAGTCATCACAATGGTGCTTATTAAAGTTTATTAAACAGGAAAAGGATGTGGCAATCCACTCCCTAAGCAATCCTGAAACAACCATTGAAAACCCTGTGAGGGTCCCTATGAGTTGGACCTGACTCAATGGCACCTAACAACAACAAGAACAAGAACAACACCACCAACAACAAAGTTTATTAAAAGCAGAGAAATAAAAAGTGTTGTCTTCCCTTTCATACTCTGCCCTTCAAGTTCCTCTCCAGAATCATCATCTGGAACTCCAGACCCCTTTTGGTCTTAGCCAGCATTGCAACTGAATTCATATGGTCGAGGCATATGACATTGTCTCACAGAAATACATGTTTCTTGGAGCTGAGTCTGGCATTTTTCAGGGGCCATGTTGTTTGGATTCTCCAAAAAAAGGCTCAGACATGGACTTGAGTTTATTTTGGAAGTGACATGAGGAAGCAGGAAGGAGGAAGTGGGGAGGAAGACAGAGGAAATCAGGGAAATCTAACGCAAGTGTTATCAAGGTCAGGGCTGTGGGCAATAAAGGTCTGAATTTGCCTGGAGCACCTGAGAGGATTTCCAGAATGCCTCTGAAAAGATGTCACCCGAATGGAGAGATGCCACACCTGCCTTGGTTGCCCAGATGGGTACCCTGTGTCTGTTTCCCAAAGTGGTTTGTGATGACGTTGCCAAGGTAACTGTTAACTGGAAGGGGATAAGGAGTCTAATGGAACTGGCCATTCAGAATAGACAGGCCCAGGTTGAGGTGGAACCATCTGCCTCTCCCCTGACCATCAAAGCCCTTGAGGAAACTCCCAGATACAGAATGAAACAGAAAACCCACTAAGCACAGTGGAAATACCACCTTTGATGAGACTGTCAACCTTGTCGGACAGATGCAGGATTGATCTCTAGCTGGAGAACACTCTGGAACCATTAAGAAATCCTGGTAAGTGTCCAATTTGCTGTCTGCTGTGTGGACAACGACCACCCCCATCACTTCATAGCTTAAATCCACAGTGAGACAATTGAATGCTCAGCTAGATGAGAACTACAAAGGAAAATATTTCAATAAAGGATCATTTGACAACCAGTAAAAAGAAGCCAAACAAAAGCAGGCACACACAAAAGCATAGTCGTTGGCTGGGGACAGAGTTGGAGAGTGGGTGTATCACCAACAACTGATAAGGAACTTTTGGATATTATGGAGATGTTTATGATCTCGTTTGTAATGATGGCTTCATGAGTGTGTATATGTCAACACCAGTCAATTTGTACCCCTTAAATATGTGCAGTTTATTGTATTATTTTTGCCCTAATAACATTATAAAATCAGTTAATTAATTGAATCAAAATAGCTGTTCTGAGGAGCCTTACAATTTAGCTACTGCAAACAACTTCCTAATCAGAACCAAGTATTAATTCTCCTAAATCATATTCAAGTTAGAACGAACTTTAAAAAAAAAGACTATTAAATTTTATCAATCTTTTCCTAGTGTGGTCAGTAGTTCTTAGATAGGGAAGTGGCACCATGAATACATTTTATGGTTTCATTGCATTGTGCTGTTCTTTTGGAAATTGATATCTTATCTTTTACATCTGCAAGTGACAGGAGCTAGCAGCTTCAAGAATAAATTCTGCACTTAAACACATTGGTGCTTAACCCTGCACTACTTAGGGGCAGCAGCTAAAATCTAGACCTTACTCTTAGAGCCGAAACTTCATATGGGGTTGTCAGAAATATGTGTACCCTGAAGTCAGACGCAAAGTCTGTATCTGTTCAAAAGTTTGGCCAATCTCTGAAAACTATGATTTGACCATTCTAAAAGAAACAAACCCTGTTTCTGGTTTCTTAAAAAGGAGTCTAAACAAAGTGGCAGATCAAAATCTACCTGGATGATCCCATGATCTTCTTGGTCTCAGTTTTCTAGCCTAAAACAGTGGCTTATTGGGTTAGTTCATATTTAATACTATTTCCTATATCGCATTTTGTGACTGACCAGTAGCCTACCAAATGCAGCTGTATTTTGGTTCCAAATGTTAAATATTTAATCAACTCTAAGGTGAAACCCAAATGTAATTCATTAAGCAACTTGGTGTTGAGCCAGATGTAACGGACATGAAAAATGCCTTTTCATTAGTGTTCATTGGCTCCGTTGGTTCAAGGATTCTGGCTGGTGGAATGAATAGCAAAATTATTCTCTGTTCAAACAAACTGTGTGTGTCTGAGTAAAAATAAAATAAAAGCCAGGAGCCTTTCCAATTGCCTTTTACTAATTGTGATGTATTGATTTTCTATGGTACATTAATGTCTACATAGCTCTCCTTTGGCTAATCCAAAAGATGAATGAATTTAGTGAATGCTTTTATTTCAAGGTGTGCATAAAAGTAAAGGTTGCACGTGTGGGCGTGCATGTATATACACTGAAGCACACATAGAATATGAAGGAAAAGATATACATAGTACAATTTTTGTATAGGTGGAGTGGCAGAGACCACTATCAAAGAACCTTCTGTGTACTGTGTTATTTTACTTTTGCCTCTTGGCTACAGTTTTGAGAAAGTTAATAACTATTTTTTAAAATAATCTATGCTTTAAGCAATAATAATAATTTGGATTTCCTATGTTTTTTATTGGGGCTGGGATTTAGCTCAGTTGGTAGAGCACTGCTCTACAGTCTCTGAGGCCCCGGGTTCAATTCCCAGCACTGCAAAAATGGGAGAAAGATGAGGCAGTCCATTCCCAAGGCAATCCCCAAACAATCAGCCATTAAAAATCCTATGAGGGTCCACAGCACCTTAAAACAACAAATGTTTTTTTATTAGTCAGATTGAGGAAAAAACCAAACATTTCAGATACAAATAAAGTATAATCACGCTGAGTTTATGAAGCTAAAAATCAATAAAAGAAAGGAAAGAAGGAAGAAAGGAAGGAAAGAAGGGTCATCTGAGGACATTTTGTGTATCAGGGTGGTTGGTTGGTTGGTAGGTGCCGTGGAGTCGGTATCCGACTCATAGCGACCCTCATAGGGTTTTCAATGGCTGACTGTTTTGGGATTGCCTTGGGAGTGGATTGCCAGGCCCTTCTCCCATTTTTGTGGTGCTGGGAATCGAACTCGGGACCTCAGAGAATGCAGTGCAGCGCTCTACCAGCTGAGCTAAATCCCAGCCCAGTGTATCAGGTACTCATGGCTTTATATCTACAATAGGCAATTTTCAGCAGTTTAGAGAACATTGTTGCCCTTATGTTGAACTTCCTAAAATTCATTCACCATGGACTTTGTTAAGTTGGAGGAAATTCAGCATTCCACACAAAGGGATTCTGTTCTGATATGGTTGCAGTAAGTTTCCATTCTGAAGTCTCCAGAGAAGAGCACAATTCTTTCTGTTTTACTGCGTTACTCCCAGGAAGACATGCCCTTCTCTTTCACTCCCTAGAGCAGAGGTTGGCAAATCCTAACTCAGGTTTCCTATCTGGTCTACCGCTTATTTTGTATCGGACTGTGAATTAAGAGTGGATGTCACATTTTTAAATTGCTTTAAAAGATGAACATTCATGTGCAAACCTTATGAAGTTAAAATTCTATTGTGTATAAATGAAATTTTATTGGAACACAGCCATACAGATTTGTTTATGTGCTACCTTGGCAGAGTGAAGTGGTTGTAACAGAGACACCATGGCTGCAAAGCCTGAAATATTTGGTATCTGGCTCTTTACTGAAAATAATTGCTTAACTTTGTTCTATATCATAGCAGAGATTTTACTAATAGCAGACTAAAGTAAAAAAAGAGAAGTAGGCTGGGGATATAGCTCAGTGGTAGAGTGTTTGCTTAACATGTGCAAGATCCCCCAACCCCAGAAAGAGAGAGAGAGAGAGAGAGAGAGAGAGAGAGAGAGAGAGAGAGAGAGAGAGAGAGAGAGAGAGAGAGAGAGAGAGAGAGAGAGAGAGAGAGAGAGAGAGAGAGAGAGAGAGAGAGAGAGAGAGAGAGAGAGAAGTCAACATGTAGAAATTTACAGCTATGTTGTACCCTCAGCAATTCCCACCAAACTGACTTCTTGATTCTCTCTGGAACTCTGTCAATGTGGCCAGAAGTGGTGAACACCAGACAAACTCCTAGGGTCTTTAGACTGAAGGAAAAGGAATATAACTTCTCTTGTCTAATGAGGGCTGCCCTGAGTTGCTGTTTATGACCCCCAAAGGACCTCTTCCTAGGATGGCTGATTGTGAAAATATCATTTCAAGCAAACTCTAGAATATAGTCTGGACCTGGGAGACCTTCAGCACTAATTACATAACAAACTTGTATCAGCATGCCGCCCAAAGTCTGGTTTATTCAATCGTATGATCTAGATTGGATGGAGTGAAATTTAGCACCATATATATTTTTTAGTATCTCTAAATAAAGGAATCAACAATATATATATATTTTTTAGTTTTTTAGAAAGTACTTTCTTTTTTTATTGGAAATTTTTAATGTACACCTTAATGTGATTCATTCTGACATGCGTTTCATTGTGACATTTCCATATATGCATTTTGATGTACATTATTCATATAGGCACCCCCTTACCCTCTTATATGCTTCCCCCCCATCCCACCCTCCCCATCTAAGTCTTCTCTATCATTTACTTGGTAATATTTTTCTATATGTCCTTGGGTTCCAGTTCTGTTTAAGATAGAAACTTTTCCTGTAGTGAACTTTGTTTTTATCTTGTCAGCACAATTGCATGCATTTTTCTAGACCATTTATATTAACCGCATTCTTAGCTTTTTTTTCT
>VMDO01000193.1:0-30550 GCA_007922755.1 Pedetes capensis | reverse complement strand
TTTGAATAGGATTTTTCCTTCTTATAATTTTGATTCAGCTCCCACATATAAGTGAGAACATGTAGCGTTTCTCTTTCTGAGCTTGTGTTCGTTCACTTAAAATAATTTTCTCCAATTCCATCCATTTTGCTGCGAATGTCCTTATTTCATTTTTCTTGATTGCTGAGTAGTATTCCATTGTGTATATGTACCATAGTTTTTTTATCCATTCTTCTGTTGAAGGGCACTTTGGTTGATTCCATAAGGGATCAACAATCTTGATGTATATTCACATGCAGGATTGCTTTTAGCCAGGATGTTGTTGTTGTTAGGTGCCATTGAGTCGGTATCTGACTCATAGTGACCCTGCATACAACAGGCAAAACACTATTGTCAGTGATTCTCTGCTGTTCATAGCGTTTTCAAGGGCAGATTGATTTTTGGGAGTGGGTTGCCAGGTCCATCTCCCAAGCCTACAGCACCTGGTGTTCCCAGGCGGTCTCCCGTCCAAGTACTAACCAGACCCAACCCTGCTTAGTTTCTGAGATCTGATGGGATCAGATGCCACAGGGCTACAGCTGCAGGATTAGCCAGGATAGTCATCTGAAAAATGAGAACAGTATCATTAACCTCACTAAGTTTAGACTGACTAATGTACTGAAGTGTTGAATAAATCGTCTGAGGTTACACAGGACACAAGTAGATGACAGTGCTGGGATGTGAACCTGAGTCTCTCAACTCCAAACTTTCTCTTTCAGGAATTTCTTCATGAGGAAATACATGATTCCCACTGGATTTTTAGAAAGCTTTCTGAGTTCACCAATTTCCATATAATGGCACATGGGGGCCTTGGAGGGTGTTTATATGTTCATACTCTGGAACCAGAGACACCTGTGTTTGAATCACCATTTTACCATTTACAAAGTGAGTAATGTTTCTTTTGTATGCCTTTTGGCATCTCTGGTGGCTTCATCTATAAAACAAGAAAGATAATGTTACTTACAGAAAAATTTCAAAAATTAAGAGATGACAAAATGTAAAGCATTTTTTAATAGTCTGACATGCAGTAAGTATTCTATTGCTATCAGCTGTTATTTTGTTCCATTTGGATAAAAGTAGAACTCTTATATAGTAATAGTTCATTCTTTCCACAGTGAAATGCCCATTTCTCTAACATTATTTCAGGTTTAATTTTTTTTAAAAGCCCAGATGTGCACTGTTGGATTACCCTTGAGTAAAAAGCCTTTAAATGCATTTAAAGGTTGCACTGGGGAAGGGGCACTTGAAGGATATCATTGTGACAATCCCTGGTGCTTTTTGACAAGGTCTCTGGAGTTGATGGCTTTCAGGGAAAAGGAGGCATCACACTGCTCTTCACGATCTGTTAGTCATGAATCATTAGCCCAGCTCAGAGTACCATGAGACATTTGTAAGGTTCTGTGCCATCAGCAGCCCATGATAAGCCCATTCTTGTCACCGAAGACTCTTAACATCTCAGTTTTAAGAATCTAGAGATGTTCGACACTTTATTTCAGAGAACAGGCTGAACACACTGCTTTCTATGAGGATGTTAGCAAATGTACTTTAAAAGTTTTAAACATGTTTCCATGGGGGCCAGTGTAAAAAGGCACTGTTGCATTAATGTGCTGTGTAGGAATATTAAACAGTGAGATACCTCCTGTTAATTGGATGATCCCTGCATGTCTGTCAGCTTGTGGTGCTGTGGGGGCTTGTGTGTTGCTGCGATGCTGAAAGCTATGCCACTGGTATCTCAGATTCCAGCAGGGCCACCCATGGTGGACAGGTTTTTCAGCTGAGCTTCTAGACGAAGACAGACTAGGGAGCAGGACCCAGCATCTCACTCCCAAAACAATTAGCTATTTAAAATCCTATGAAAAGCAGAGAAGCACTGTCAAATATAGTGTGGGAAAATGACGCCTCCAGGCTGGAAGATATTAAAGCAACAACTGGGAAAGAGTTGCCTCCTCAAAGGAGAGCTGACATTAATGACAGGAATGCAATAAAGCCCTTGGGACCTCCTGTTGCTGAAATGGCACAAGTTAAAATGAGCAGAAACATAGAGACTGCATCAATGGACTCAAACATAAAAAGATTGTGTGTATGGCACAGTGCTGGGGAGTGCTTCATTCTGCTGTACCTAGGGTCACTATGAGTTGGATCTGACCTGAAAGCACTTAACAACAATAGCAACAACAGTTTCATAGTCTTAACTTCATAGTTTCACAAAGCACTGCCAAAATATCTACATATATAAGTGTCAGTAAAGTTTATTTATATCACACCCATTGGCTCAACAACACATCTAGAAATCACATCAATGTATCCTGGTACCATTTTCCAACCTTTTTTCCCCATAAGGTCATTTTCACAGAATTTCCTTCTTTTTGAACAATTCCCATGTTAAACTCTAGATGGGGTTATCATTCTATCTCAGAATATATGTGAAGGGAAAAATGTAAGAGAATTTCACTAACTTCTTTCTCTATCAAACTTTCCTAGGTAGAATAAAATGAGGTTTATAACCATTGAACAATATGTAAGTTATGTATATGTAACTGTTCATACAGTCAGTGTGATGGGAAATGCTGAGGACAGAGTGGAAAACCCATTTACTTTATTAACTAATAGTTTTAGACAGTCAGCAAGATTATTTGTTACTGTTCTTAAAAAGGAGTCAACTCCAAAAGCAAACTAATTATATCTTGTCTGTCAAATTGTGTAGAAGGAAATCAATAAGTAGTATATGAATAACTTTGTGTGAAATTTTCTCTCCACTTATTGGGGACAAATTTCATCAGTGATCTATGACTCTTTGCTTTTTGTCAGCAATACTCCCATACTATCTTCCAAATCTCAGTGTTTAATTGGTTCTAATTTTATGGTTTATAACTTAACCCAAATTCTTCAGGATCTGGTCAGGATAATTAGCATTTCCTCTGTCATTTATTTGTATTTGGACTATGAAGTTAAACACTTCTGGTTATAGAACTTTAGTTTCATAAACAAGTGCTCATGACTCCAGTCTTTTTATTTTCAGATTCATATTGATGTGTTGGACCTGACTCGGCCCCTAACAACAACAACATTGATATGATTCAAGGGGCCAGGGCCATGTTTGAGGGTAGATATGGTATGTTATTGTTGTTGGGTGCTGTCAAGTTGGGGACAACTTATGACGACCCTCTATGTACAAAAGAACAAAATACTACCTGACACTGTGCCATGTACGCAGTCTTTTTACATTTGAGCCCACCGTTGCAACCATGATGTTTCTTCCCATTTTGAATTGCGCCACATCAGCAAAAGGAGATCTTAGGGGCTTTACTCCATTCTTGTCATTAAGGTAGACTTATTTTGAGGAGGCAACTCTTCCCCAGTCATTTCTGGAGTGTCTTCCAACCTGGGGGGCTTATTTTCTGGCACTATTTGCTCGTGCTTCCCTGCTATTCATGGGGTTTTCAATGGCTACTTGTTTTGGGAGCGGGCTGCTAGGTCCTTCTCCCTAGTCTGCCTTAGTCTGGAAGCTCAGTTGAAACCTGTCCACCATGGGTGGCCCTGCTGGCATCTGAGATTCTGGTGGCATAGCTTTCAGCATCACAGCAACATGCAAGCCCCCACAGCGTGACAAACTGACAGACACATGGGGGAACATACGACAGATATTTCAGTTTCAGCAGGGCCAAAAATTGTATTGCCTCTTGCTCAGCCTGACCTACTGTAATCTGAATTGCTTCTTCTCCAAATTGGCCTTTTTTAGGAAATGACATCTCCATCTCATACTTCCGTTTTTTTTTTTTTTTTTCCTTTTTGAGACAGGGCCTCACTATGGTTCCCAGCCTGACTTCATGCTCCCTGGCTCCCCAAAGCTACCAATGACTCACTTTTGACATCTCTTTTCTTTACTCCTTGCCTACATCCAATGGCAAATCTTGTTATTTCCCATTCCACGTCATTTCTCTATGTCATTATCACCCCCTTATAATAAGACCCTCTTGTTGCATGTTTCCTCTGTGCCTCAATGGCTCAGTCTCCCCAGGTGTTTGGATTTTTCCTTCTGAATCATTTACCTGCCTCAGCCATGGTAATGGGCCATTTTGATTATACCATCAAATCATTAAAAATCTTCATGCCATTAAAACAAAACTACAAGTCCTTAATGTGGCTCAGAAGATTCCCACATGGTCTAGTCCCCACCTATTTCTTTCTTTTTTTTTTTTTTGTAGTTGTGCAAATTAATGATTTTCTTTTTTCCATCTTTAGTGATAAGTGTTGGTAGGGTAGAGAGGAATACAGCATTTGATTTTTTCACTATGTAACTATCACATTACTTTTGATTACACTTTCATCAACTTACAAAGTTTCCCGTGTACTCATGAAGTTGCATCATTTACATTGAGATGATCCTCTCCCCCTTTATTCCTCTGCATCGATTCTCCTCCCCCACCCACCTTCCAAAATCTTCATTTCCCTTTGCTAGTTCCCTTCCTCCTTCTTCTTGCTATTTATGTTGTCCCTTCTTCGCTAAGTTTAACTGTGCATTTTTATATATCAACTTAAGTATAGGATTTTTTTCCTTTGAGTAAGATTCAGCTCCCACATATGAATGAGAACTTATGGTATTTCTTTTTGAGCTTGTGTTCATTTGCTTAAGATGACATTCTCCATTTCCATCCATTTTGCTGTAAATGACATTATTTCATTTTTTATTACTGTGTAGTATTCCATTGTGTGTATATACCATGATTTTTCATCCATTCTTCTGTTGATGGGCACTTTGATTGGTTCATTATCCTTGCTTTTGTGAAGAGTGCTGCACTGAATATGGAGATGAAGGTTTCTCTGTGGTACGATGACTTGCCTCCCTTTGGGTATATTCCCAGAGTCCCCACTTGTTCCTACAGATTCATTTGTCGCTGCCCTACTCACCTCGTTCTACCTACAAGGGACTTCTTTCAGTTCTCTTAACTTGCCAAACTCCCTCATCTTCCCTTCAATGCTTTTCTGGCACATGCCTACTCCAGCATCAGGCCTTGGAATTGGAGAGACTTTCTCTAACTTCTCTACTCCCCAACTGCACCCTCCCAGGTAAAGTAGGCTCCCCTTGTTACCTGTCTCAAGACACCTGTCATTTTTCTTCCCAAGGCCTCTTCTCCATTGTTGTTGTGCATTTGTGAAAATATTTTTGGATTTCTTTCTCTTATTAGCTGGATCTCCTTGAAGATAACACTACTTTCTTTTGTTCATTGCCATTTTCCCATTGCTTTGGTGAGAGCTTGGCAAATATTGATTGTAGGGAGTGTTCAGACAATTAAACAAAAACTAGACTACTGTGTTATTTTGGTTAATTCAAGCCAAAGTTATACAACCAGGAAAGCTATATCAAAGTTATACCATCAGGAAAGCTCATGCTTTCGACCCCTACTAAACACTTTATCAAACAGCATTGTCAACATCATTAGGATTTCAGTGGACTGCCTGGATCTTTCAAAGGTGGGATAAGGAGCCTGGCTCATCAGACAAAAAAACAAAAACAAACACACAAACAAACAAACAAACAAAAAAAACAAAAAACCCCCCAAAACAACAACAACAACAAAATAACCACAGGATTTTTTTGAGTCCTAGTTACATTTGAATTTCAGATAAGTGGCAAGTAATTTTTTAATGTAAGTACAGTATATTTCACACACTACTTAAGACGCTCCTGTACTAAATACTTTTTTTTGTTATTTATCTGAAATTCAAACTTGAGCATCCTGAATTTTTATTTGCTAAATCTGACAATGTTTTTACAAGGAAAGTGTCATTAGAATTTTTCAGATGGTCTAATACAGTGAAGTTTGTAGACATACCAAAGGGAGATGCATAAAAGATAATAAACTCTTGGGAGTCTTTGTGATGTGAATGTTAACTTGATTTTCAACTCATTGCTATTTTATGAAAGTTAGGACAATACTCTTTTAATGCTTCAGAAGGAGCTGAAGGGAATTGAAAAATTGGTCATCCAAATCCTCTAATTGGGAGTCCATTCTAAGTGACAGAATCAACTACAGTAATGCCTATCTTGTCACTAGATTTACTGGAACCAAGACTGCCTTCAAATAACTAAAAATGAGTGACTATAAATGTAGCTGTGTCATTAAAAAGTTTAGGTATTCATGTTTTATTTTTTAAGCTGTGAACTTGTCATGGAAAGATAAATTGATGATTTTTGATAAAATTGTCTAAATGATGAAACCATATTTCCTCCTCATCTTTGTTAAGTCAATCTTAATGCTGAATTTTAAAGATTATATATTTATTTTAAGACTTTTGCCCCAAAATATATTTGACTATTCCCTGAAAGCCCTGTGATGTTTATTCAGACTATAACATTTGGATGTAGTTTGTTATTTATGGCAATGCAAAAGATAACATTCACTTATAATTTAATTTGTTAGCAGATTTAACATGTACCTTAAAGATTAAATATAGTCAGACACTATGATATCACTGTTTATAGAAAAAGCCTGGTTATGAAACATTCCAAAGCCATCCTTGCTGTAGTCAAGGGATCGCTGCATGTAAATGAAATATTTTGCATGTTCCAAGAATTTTGGAACTGGGAAGAACTAGATCATCAGGTCTCAGGACTTCATTTTACACATTGGAAGTATCTGCACAGAAAGGTTGAGCGAGCTCTACAGACACACAGCAAATTGGTGTTTTCCCCAGTAGACTCAATATCTTGGCAATGTACTCTTTCTACCAGAATTTAGTTGCTGCTTTCCCGGCAGAATTGCTGGTAGAATCTTTTGAGTCAATCTAAATCCAAGGCTAATTATTGTGGGTATGCTGTAGCACACCCATTCCTGTCCTTTTTTTATTTCAGTGCTAAGGATCGAATCCAGGGCCTTGCATGTGCTTGGCAAGTGCTCTACCACTAAGCTACATCCCAGACCTCCTAAATCCCCTTTTATGCCAATATGCAGGGTGCTGTAGGCTTGGAAGAAGGACCTGGCTGCCCACCCCCCAAACAATCAGCCATTGATAACCCTATGAATAGCAGAGAAGCATTAACAATACCGTTTTGCCTGTTGCACATAGGGTCGCTATGAGTCGGACCCAAATCCATAGCCTCTAACAATGACATTCTAGGCATGCGCAAATTGTTATTGATAGAAACTCACGTGATAGTTGGGGCTGGGAGTGTAGCTCAGAGGTAGAGCACTTGCCAGGCATGTGAGAGACCCCGGGTTTGATCTCCAGTGCTACAAACAGCAACAACAAGAAAATAAAACTATCAAGGAAGATTCAGGAAAACTACTTCCATAAGAAAGAACCTCACTCTGAGGTGTTCCGTTCAACCCGGGATGAAAATGTTGTTATGAGGAAGCTGGAGGATCACAGAAGGGAACTTATTTGTTTAAGGCTGCATAACTTGGGGTAGCAGGGCCTGGATGGAGAAGGATATACGAATTGTAAAACCTCTATGTTGTTATTCCTGAAAATTTCAGTACCTCTCCTTCCTCTTTCCTTAGTTTATGATCTCCGTTCTTATTTCACTGAAACAAACTGGGGCAATCACGAGAAAACCGTTCCGGCTTCCCTGCAACAAAGCTGACCAATGGCTCCATCTTCTGCAGTTCTCATTTTCAAAGAAGACAACATACAGATGCCTTAGCTGACTTCCCCTCTGTCCACCTTGTGTACTAGACCTCATGCCTGCGTCCTGCTCAGGAACGTCAGGCCCGCTTTCCCCCTTTCTCTTCAGAATTATTCATTTTCTCTTTTCCTCTTCTCAGCAGCATAAACACTGGGCCCAATATATCTTGCCTTTAAAGAGTCGTGCTCCCGATACGCTCAGTGTTGTGCATTTTTCTTTACGGCAAACTCCCCCAAAGCGCTGTCTTGTCTTGTCTTGTTTTTTCTTTTCTTTTCTTTTCTTTTCTTTTCTTTTCTTTTTTCTTTTTTTGTGGTACTGGGGGGGTTCAACCCAGGGCCTCGCACTTGCATGCTTTGCAAGTGCTGGACCACTGAGCTGCACCCCCAGCCCATTTTTTAAAAAAAAATTTTTTTTTGAGACAGGGTCTTGCTAAGTTATGTAGACTGCCTCTGGTCTTGAACTTGTGATCCTCCTGCCTCTGCCTCCTGAGCCTCTGGATTACAGGTGTGTGGCACCTCGCCCGGCCTGTCTTTTCTATCTACACATCCCTCTTTCCCCAATCCGTTTCTGCTCTCCCTGCTCTTTGAAACCACACTTGTCGAGGTTCCTGCTGCCTTATTTGGCAGATTCTGCCAAGCACTTCTCAAATCTCATCCCATGTGACCTTGCTGCCCTTTGAGCACTCCGTTGTTCCTTCAGTGTTGAAACATTTTTATCCTCATGGAACTTTTATTTTTATTTTGTTTTGAGGCAGGGTCTCACTGTGTAGGCTGGACTTGAACTTGGGATCCTTCTGCCTCTGCCTCCTGAGTTCTGGCATTACAGGCATGCGCCACCATACCTGGCTTCCTCAAATTTTAAGGTACTCCACACTTTTTTTTTTCAATACTGGGAATTGATTGGGAGAAGGACCTGGCAATCCACTCCTGAATGAAACAATCAGCCACTGAAAATCCTATGTATAACAGAGAAGGACTGACATAGTGTGGGGCATGGCACAGTGTCAGGGAGTGTTTCCTCTGTTGTACATAGGGTTGCTATGGGTCAGACCCAACTCAAAGGCACCTAGCAACAACAACTGGGAATTGAACCTGGGGCCTTGCACATGTTAGACAAGCGCTCTACCTATTACAGGGCTGCACCCTACCAGGAATTCTTGCCAGCTCTTTTTTTTTTTTTAATTTTTTATCTTGAGGCACAGTCTTGCTAAGTTATGCAGGCTGCCTCTGGCCTCAGACTTGCGGTTCTCCTACATTGGCCTCCTGAGCCAGTAGGATCACAGGAGTATGCCACTGAGCCTGGCTCCATGCTCCTGTTTTTCTTCCTACATCATAGGCTTTTGAATTATAGTACTGGAGATGGTTATTGAATATACCATGGACTGCCAAAAGAACCAACAGATCTGTCTTAGAGGAAGTGCAATCAGAGTACTTCTTGCAAAGCAAAGATGGCTAGACCGTGTGTTGCGTACTTTGGACATGTAGTCAGGAGAGACCAATCCCTGGAGAAAGACATGTTTGGGAGAGTGGCAGGTCAATGAAATAAAGGAAAACCCTTCACTAGGTGGATTGACACAGTGTCTGCAACAATGGAGTTAAGCATAAATAAGATAGTGTGCCTGGCACAGAATCGGGGAGTGTTTCGTTCTGCTGTTCATAGGGTCACTATGAGTTGGACTCTACTTGATGACCCCTAACAACAACAACATCATAGGCTACTTTTTCTATGATTGCCTTTCAGCTCATTCTCCTGGCTTCTGTCTCGATGTTGGGTGAGACGAGGGTTCTGACATCTTGTCTTTTCTTCTGTAACCTACGCGATATCCTTTGACCCCAAGGCTTCAACCCACCTGCATTCTGAGGGATCCTCATGATACTCATCCTTGGACCTGCCCTGTGTTCCAGGACATGAGCTGAAAGACAGATCCTCTCCTTTTGGCACAGAAAACACACAAGCCCAAATAAGACGGCTTGACGGAATCTCATCTTCAGTTCTGATGGTCTTGGGCCCCTCTCATCGCTTTTCTTCTTTGCAGTTAGAAAGATGTCCTTTTCCTAGGACACAAAGTCCACAGACCGTTTCGGTCGATCTGCACAGTGTATTTTACATACCAATGTCCTTCCTGAAAGGGCCCCTCGTGGGCTACATCAGAATGCCCCTACTAGTGCCAAGACTTCAAACAATTTGAAAAAGATTTGAAATTAAAAGTGGGAAATGAAAGCTGCTCATTGCAAATTGGCTTCTTTGCCTTCCCAGGAATCAATTTCTACCTTCACATGGGAAAATCAGGAGTATTACTTTTTGCTTATTACATATAAGAGCAACGCTGGAATTTCAGGTTGTGTTTTTATGGAGGTTTGTGATTTAAAGCCTTAGATCCTTATGATGATATGCATGGTTGTTTAAAGTGGGTAAAATATCTGAAGAATCATTTACCTCCTGGGAAAAGTAGATGAAATCAATTAGTATATATCCAAACACAATATGGCCAGGTTTTTGTGGATGATCTACAAGATTGATAGAGGTGCCGCATCTCCTTTTATTATGTGGTAAATTTTTATAGGTTGTTTAGATTTGTCCTTTTCTAACGTCAGTGGTGATTTCTGCAGTGGTTTACTGTATTAGTCGTTTATAAGGGTGCTAAAATTCAAGCGTTAAACAGGGCACATTGTCCTGGAATGTCTATTTTAAACTGACAATTACGAAGGGAAATATTTTTAGCATTAAAACAGATATGATCATATTATTTGGCCTGTCTTTACTGATACAAAATACTTGAAGGACATTTCACACTTGGGATGACCACCTAAGATTTCCTTGGAGGTGCCCTGCCTCCTGGGTTGCAAATTTGCTCTTCCCTGCACATAGAACTTCATTGGGGAGAGATCTGAACAACACTTGTGCTTCTGGGGGTAGATGTCACATAAGTAGCATTATGTTTATTTCATTTATTGTTTTTGATAACATGTAATAATTATACATGTCAACAAGGCTCAATGTGATATTTCAACATTTGCATGCAGTATACACTGGGCAAATCAGGGTAATTACCATTTCCCTTTTCTTATCATTTCTTTATTCTTTCTTTCTTTTATTTTTTTTTCAGTACTGGGGGTTGAACCCAGGACCTCACACATGCTAGGCAAGTGCTCTACCACGGAGCTGCACCCTGAGCCCCCTTTTTGTGTTTTATTTTGAGACAGGGTCTCACTAAGTTATTATGCAGGCTGCCTTTGGCTTCAGACTGGCGATCCTTCTGCCTCGGTCTCCCAAGTTGCTGGGAATGCAGGTGTGTACCACAGTGCTCGACTCCTCGTCATTTCTTTCTTTTTTTTTTTCTTTAGTACCGCAGGATGGAACCCAGGGCACTGCACTGCTGAGCTGCACCCACAGACCCTTTCTTATTTTTACTTTCGAGACAGGGTCTTGCTACTTTACACAGGCTGCCTCTGGCCTCAAACTTGCCATCCACCTGCCTCAGCCTCCTGAGTTACTGGGATTACAGGCATGTGCCACAGTGTCTAGCTTCTTATTATTTCTTTATGTTTGGAGTCTTCAGTCTCCTCTTCCCTAGATCATCACAAAATATATACTAGGTTATTGTGAACTATAGTCATCCTGCAGTGCTGCAAAACCCTAGAACTTATTCCATCTTTTCATAACCATTATTCAACCTCCCTTTATTTCCTCTCCCCACTACCTTTCCCAGCCTCTAGTAATCACAATTCTATATTCAGATCAACTTTTTTTTAGCTTCCATATATGAGAGAGATGTGATGCTTGTTTTTCTGTGTCTAGATTATTTAACTTAATATAATGTCCTCCAGTTCCATCCATTTTCCTGCAAACAACAGAATTTCATTCTTCTTTATGACTGAATAATATTTCATTGTGTATATCAGTATATACCATATTTTCTTCATCCATTCATCCATAGATAGGCATGTAGGTTGATGTCATATCTTAGCTTTGTGAATAGTGCTGCAATAATCACGGGCATGCAAATATCTCTTTGGTATGCTAATTTTATTTATCTTGGATGTATATACAGGACTGGGATAACTGGATCATATGTTGTTATTAGATGCTGTTGAGTCGGTGTCCAACTCATTGTGACCCTATGTAAAACACTATTGCCAGTGCTTTTCTGCTATTCATAGGGTTTTCAATGTCTGACTGTTTTTTGGGAGTGGGTTGGCGGTCCTTCTCCTAAACTGGATTATATATATCATGTTTATTTCTAATAGACTCCAAGTTCCCTCAAATTAGAGACTATGTCTTCATTTATTTTGTAGGTGGCAAGCAGCACAGTCTTTGGCACCTAGCACTCTAATAAAACTTGTGACTAGAAATGAATCAGGGTTGCTAGAATCCACCTGGACGTACAGAGACAGCCTCATAGTGGGAGACTGACTTGGAGAAGGACAAGGACCTCTAGATAAAAGAGCTGGGGTTATTTCAGCTCACTTATACCTGAGAGTCCCAAGTTTTATCCTTTTTCATCAAGCTCTAAGGATTCCGGATATCAGGCCAATAATAAGGGTTAGGCTGTTAGTGGGACACCTTAATGAGGAGGCTTTAAAAGTAATTCGGAATTCCAGCTTGAGAAAGCAGCTGTGCAGAGTGAATTTTACTCCTTCCAGCATCTTCAGCAGGAAGGGACAAAGTCTAGAGTTGACTCTGGGACTCTGTCTTTTACTCCGTTTTCATGGATATTGGGAGTTGCAGCTGGAAGTTGTTCAGAAATGATTTTAATAATAATCCAAAGCCTGATAATCATCAGAAGGAGTTCAGAATTATTTTCATGGGGGCCTTATTCCTGGTTCTGCCCCAGTTACTCCAGGGAGAAAAAGGATGCTGATCCTTTTATTCCTTGTACTTCTGGTGGCATGAGTTAGAATCAATCCCTCCTTTTATATGGCAGGGGACATTCAAAGGGGTGAAAAATGTACTTTTCCTCATGCTTAACATGGACTCAAAATAATATAGGATTTCTGATATCAATGCAGGACCAGTTACCTCATAGGTTATTAAATGGACGATTCTGCTGTGTGTGTGTGTGTGTGTGTGTGTGTGTGTGTGTATGGTGTGGCCTACTATGCAGATGCCAGAAGTTGTGTTTAAGGGATAATGATCTCCCCCCACTTTCTTTCAGTACTGGGATGTTGAACCCAGAGTCTCACACAGGCTTTGCAAGTCCTCTACCACTGGGCTGCACCCCCAACCCACTTTTCACCTTTTATCTTGAGACAGGGTCTTGCTAAGTTACGTAGGCTGCCTCTGGCCTTGAACTTGTGATCCTCCTGCCTCTGCCTCCTGAGTTGGTGAGATTACAGGTGTGAACCATTGCACCTGGCTTAATTTTGTCTCTTGGAAACTTTTTTTTTGTTGTTGTTGTTGTTTAAATTTAAACTCTGTGTGTGTGTGTGTGTGTGTGTGTGTGTGTGTGTGTGTGTGTGGTGTGTTTTCCCGGTGCTGGAGATTTCACCCAGAGCCTCATACAAGTGACTGAAAATACCATGGCATGAGTCAGGCGCACCTTCGTCTTCAATGTGACATCTTTACTTTTCAGCACTTCAAAGAGGTCTTTGGCAGCAGCTTTTCCCAATGCAATGAGTCTTTTGATTTCTTGACTGCTGCTTCCGTGACTGTTGATTGCAGACCGAGTAAAGTAAAATCTTGGATGTCAATCTTTTCTCCATTTATCATGAAGCTGCATACTGACCCAGTTGTAAGGATTTTTTTTTTTTTGATTATGAGGTGCAATCCAAACTGACTGCTGTGTTCTTTGATCTTCATCAGTAAATGTTTCAAATCCTCTTCAGTTTTAGCAAGCAAAGTTGTGTCATCTGCACAACGCAGGTTGTTAGTGAGTCTTCCTCCAATCATGATGCCACATTCTTCGTAAAGTCTCAGGTTATTTGCTCAGCGTAGAGATTGAAGAGGTACCGTGAATGCATACAGCTATTAGCATCTCCCTGAGTCTTTGGCCAACTTCACTTGCAATAGGAAAAGGAGGACTGGGATAATCAGAGGGGCTGGGGTTTAGCTCAGTTCATAGTGTGCTGCTCTGCACTCTCTGAGGCCCTGGGTTTGATTCTCAGCACTGCAAAAATGAGAGAAGAACCTGGCAGCCCACTCCCAAAACAATCCTGAAACAATCAGCCATTGAAAACTTCATGAATAGCAGAGAAGCACTGACAGTGCTGGGCATGGCACAGTGTCAGGGAGTGTTTTGTTCTGTTGTACATAGGGTTGCTATGAGTCAAACAGACTTGATGGCACCTAACAACAACAAGGATAATCAGAGACCCCAGCTGGCTTGATGGCATCATCTGACAGGCATGTTCCTTCCAGGTGGACAGAGGTAGCGATCCCACAGTGGGAAGAGGTAAGCATTTGTGTGCTTTTCCATGTAAGTCATCTGATTTTAATCCTCACATTAATATTATGCCTCACCGTGGCATCTGATCTTCACAAATCTCAGAAGCTAACCAGGGTCTGGCCTGGTTAATTCTTGGGTGGGAGACCAGGTGGGAAAACCAGATGCTGTATGCTTGGGAGGACCTGGCAAGCCACTCCCAAAAACCAATCAGCCATTAAAAACCTTATGAATGGCAGAGAAGCACTGACAATAGTGTTGGGCATGGCACCATGTTGGGGAATGTTTCATCTGTTGTACATAGGGTCCCTATGTGTTGGTCCTGACTCAACAGCACCTAACAACAGTGACAATAACAATTAATATTATAAAGCTGGGTATTATTGTACTTGTTTTACAAGCGAGGAAACTGGAACTAAGAGAGTGGATCGGCTTGCCCAAGATCCATCCCAAATCAATGGCAGAGGTGGTAGTTGGCCTTGGTTTTGATCTACCCTGCTTTACTTTCTGCCATGCAGAGGTAGCTACAGTAATATATTCATGACGTGCATTATCCTTATATTAGGGATGATTAAACTGAGTTAGGTTAGGCTAATTAATTTTTCCAAAAGTACACATTTAGCAAACAATAAAAATAGGACTTGAGATTGGAGGTTGTTAGAAGTAAGCTTCTTCCCAGACTTGGGACTTTCTTCACACAAAGACCTGCACAATTCCAGTAGTTGAAAGAGATGTGGGTAGGCAGGAAGTCTGGAGACGCAGAAATGATTCAAATGTCGTGCCGTCTGGCAATGCCATCTTCCCAGGCAATGAGGGTTGGGAGGTCATTTCATGGAAGCCCTTGAATGACCTACCAAAGCGTCTGTTCTTAATTTGGTAAGCAATCAAAGAGTTTCAAAGAACCTTGATTGAAGGTGATCAGAGCTTGTGCTTTTAGAAAAATCAATGCATACATTAGAAGGTGAAGCTACCGAATGTAAGCATTCTCGATGCTACTAAAATTGGAATGACTTTACTGCCTCTCTGCATTTCTTTGACCTTTTCCCAATATCAATTGGGAAGCCTACTGTTATTTAACATTTAACATCAGACATTGTTTTTCCTCAAAGGCTTTTGAATAGAAAGGCTAAGAGCTCAAACTTCTGCATACACTCTACAAAAGAAGACATTTTAATATTATGTTAGTAAGTCAGAACAGTGTTTCAGTGAAGAAGGCTAAAATGTAAAATACTATATGCTGTTTCTTCAGTGACTTTTATTTTTTACTTTCAGATGACTTTTAGACAGATGGAAATGATAACTTATGTTTGAATGAAGTTTATATATACATGAAGTACATAAAAGATAATATTTGTAGGATTCTGCACCATGAGCAATTTTCTTTCTCTTGCTTCGTATTCTCCCTAACACTAGAGGTCACTCAGACACTGCTTTTAATTATGTTTTCCCATTGTTCTTCGATTAAACTCCATCTGAATTCCTGTTGTGGACTTGTGTTTTTCTTTATGAATTATACGGTTTGCCTCTCTTAACCTGCTAATGTTAGTTTGTAACATTCCCTATTACATTGATAGTTTAATTGACAAATTAACTTGTGTTAGTGTGCCAGATACTGGCACAAAGGAGATTTTTCTTCATCTCCTCAATGCTTGATGTCAGCAGTGCAGAAGCAAGTTGATTGGATGCAGAATGGTTCTAATTTCAGAAAAATCGATGTTAGAACCAGACCATTCTGACTGAATTTCTTCAAATGGTATGTGTTCAGTCCAGGAAATAGGCTCTATTTTCATTTTCAGTCTCTTTTTAACATCTTTATTAGTCTTCTACAGACATACACACAAACATTAGTTAATTCCTTATTAATAGTTTGGCCATACAGTTATCAATATTTTATGAAATACATATTATATGCAAGAAATGAAGTCAGGCATTGGGAACATAGAGGGGAGAGATATTAAAAATGGCCCAATTGGCTTTTTATTCCCATTCCCCTAAATTCTAACACGTGGTGATGGTGGAAATGGATTTACTTAAGGATTTTTATTTTTGTGGTATGTGGAAGTTGAGTCCAGGGCCTCACACATACTTTACAAGTGCTCTACCACTGGGCTTCACCCCTCAGCCCATTTTTTATTTTCTTTTGAGATAGGGTCTTGCTAAGTTACATAGGATGCCTCTGGCCTTGAACTTCTGATCCTCCTGCCTCTGCTTCCTGAGCTGCTGGGGTTACAGATGTGCACCACCGCCCTGGCTAGATTTACTTAAGTTCTTAAATATAAATTTTGAAAACTGTAGGGAAAGGAGAATGATCATTTTCTTCTACCTCTGACAGTTTCCTTTCTCCCTCCTTACTCCTTGTGACAGGAACGTTGGCTGGTCTCTGTTCTTGGGTCTCCATGGAGCTGGCACCTCAATGCTACCTGGAGGAAATGATTTTTCCAGTTGCTAAGGTATTGGCCACCAGAGTGCTTGCTAAAACAGAACACTGTCATGTGGTTTTCAAGAGGGACTTCATTGATAAAGTTCTGTTATAAACATAAGTCTCCAAAAAAAAAAAAAAAAAAAAGAGTGACTTTGTGAAATTTTGATAATGTATCACAGCTTTATGGCAGGAAAAGCAGACATACACATTGTGTGTCCTTGGTCTTGTGGCAGAGTTTACACCAAAATAATTCCTGTCCTGTTGTCAGGCTGCCAAGGACTCAGGCTAACAGGAGGTCGTTAGTGTCGGATGGATTAGGTCCTCCATGAGTCTTCCGTGTTCTTCATGGTCCTTGGACCCTGGTTCTTTGAGGCCGAGAGTTAGAAACACTTGCTTATTCCGTCTCAGTGTGCGCTACAGTTCTGTGTACTGAGAGCACATCCAAACCATAAGGCATTTTGTTCCACTTTCATTTTACCTGAAGGTGGTTTACATGGTCAGTTTAATTTGGCCACCAGATTTCAATAAATAAAATCTAGGCAGTAGTTGTCATTAGTGACTTATTATCAGTAGTGACTTAAAGATTTTTTTTTCAGTACTAGGAGACTGAGTCTAGGGTGTCATTCTTACTTTTGCAAGTGCTCTATCACTGAACTGAACCCCTATCTCCTTTAAAAAATACATATATATATATATATATATATATTTATCTCAAGACAGAGTCTCACTAAGTTAGGCAGGCTGCCTCTGGCCTCAAACTTGTGATCCTTCTGCCTCTGCTTCCCTAGTTGCTGGGATTACAGGCGTGAGCCACTGCATGCAGTCTTAAAGACTCTTTTTAACCTGTTGTTGTTGCCATCAAGTTGGGTCTGACTCATAGTGATCCTGTGGACAACAGAGTGAAACACTCCCTGACACTGTGCCATGCCTAGAGCTATTTGAATGGTTGCTTTGGGATTGTTTCGGGGGTGGGCTGCCAGGTTCTTCTCCCATTTTTGCGGGCTGGGGATTGAACCTGGGGCTTCAGCACAGAGCAGGACTCTACCAATGGAGCTGAACCCCAGCCTCCTTTTAAACCTAGGTATTTATAGTTACGATGTCTTAGTGTGAGTCCAAACACATGTTCCTCTACTTAAAGTTGACCCTGAGACAAAGGCTTCATATTGGGCCCATGGATTGAGTGTGTGTCTAACCCTCCAATTTAGATGTTGAGACTCTGATCTCCAGTGTGGTGGTATTTGGAGGTGGAACCTTGATGAGGTAATTAGGGTTAGATTAGGTCATGAGGGTAGGACCCTCAGGATAAGATGAATGCCCTTATAAAAAGAAGAAGAAACAGGAGATCTCTTTTGCTGTCTGTGAGGCTATGGTGAGAAGGGGCCACCTATGACCCGTGGAAGAGGGTCCATGAGAGCAACTAGGCCATGCTGGCACCATGACTCAAATGCCTAGCCTCCCAAACTGTGAGGAATCAATGATTATCATCAAAGCCACACAGTCTATTCTGTTCTTGCAGCTTGAATTGACGAAGACACAGAGAATTTATCTGACTTAAGAATTATCTTGCTGGTGGTGTATACCTTTAATCTCAGTGACTCGGGAGGTAGAGGCAGGAGGATGGCAAGTTTGAGGCCAGAAGCAGCCTGTGTAACTTAGTGAGACCCTGTCTCAAAATATAAAGTAAAAAATGGGCTGGAGGTACAGCTCAGTGGTTGGGTGCTTGCAAAAAGCATGCATGAGGGTCTGAGCTCAATTGCAAAACAAAACAAACAAAAACAGAAACTTATTTCTTATTTCTCATTGCATAATATTTGAAAACCTGAATAAAAATGTGCATCTGATCCTATCTAATCTTGGAAGCTAATCAGGGTGGGGCCTGGTTAGTCCTTAGATGGGAGACCATGTGGGAATACTGGGTGCTGTAGGCTTAGGAGAAGGATCGGGCAGCCCACTCCTGAAACAATTTGCCATCGAAAACCCCATGGATAGCAGAGAAGCCCTGACAATAGTGCTGGACATGGCACAGTGTTGGGAAGTGTTTCTGACTTGATTCAAAGGCACCTAACAACAACAACAACAAATAAAAATGTAAAGAAGGAAACTGTATCAACCACAACTTTCCATCCAGAAATAATCATTTTTCCTATATCAGTGTAATTCTTCCCAATCAAAAATTCTTATTAGAGATATGAGTAAGTGATTTTTTCTTTTTGCTAATAAATACCCGTTCTCTATTGAAGGGCAGGTAAGGAATCTACTCTTTATTGAATGGTTTGTATTTGCTACACATTGAGTTGGATTTTCCACACACCTTCCCTAATCCATCAGCCCCTGTGTTGTTTTTAGGAAGCCACTTTCTGAGCCCCAGAGGTCAGTCCACAGGCACTGGGTACTGCCAAGTGCCTGTCTCCAGTCATTGAGAGAGTGCTTTGTCTTCTACAGGCCCCACGTGAGGGAGTCAGAAAGGTTAAGGGCAGCCTGGGAAATGCTGAGAAGTGTTTTTTCTAATGGAAATGAAACCAGAATAAAGATGCAGGAGGAAGAAGGATCGGTATTAGAGTAAAGCAATGGAAGAGAAATTTTTATGATTTTTCCCCCCTTCCAACACTGCTATCTGTTTTTAGGTCTGCTTGCTCAACTGACTAGGCAGATCTTCCCAATTAGACCATCATTTACCACCCTGCTCATCCCAAATGTGTAAATAAGCCTCCTTTTGGTTTGTCTGACAGGCTTTTGCTTTGTATCATATAGGTGTTTTGGCAACATTCCTAGAGCTGAGAACAATTCTGTCATACTCCCAATGCCTTCAAAATGCATCTTTTCTTCCTTATCTTTGACTCATTAGTGTAAATACATAAAACTTGCGCTACTGTGTGCTGCTTCCCCTCTCCCTTTTCCTGTCCCATTCAGAATTTTAATAAGAAAATGGTTGTTTTCAGCCTTGTTCTCCACTGGGCCTTGCCTCTGTCTTCACCATGCTGCTGATTGCTGATAATGCAGCTGGTTGAAGGTGGCCGGCACAATCTGCAAACATTACAGATAAGTTTGATTGAAAAGTGGGCTGGAGCTGATAGAGACCCCTTGTGTTATAGGGGAGACTCTGGGAGCATGGGTAGATGGGTCTGAAAACTGGCAGCAAAACTTTGGTCCTTGTATTCAGCATATAAAAGAATTTATATCTGATACATAAATTATAGTAGAGTATATTGTTAGGTGCCATCGGAATTGGGTCTGACTCCTAGCAGACCCTACAGACAACAGAACAAAGCATGCTCTGACACTGTTTTGGGATTGCTTTGGGAGTGGATTGCGAGGTCCTGCTCTCATTATTGTGGTGCTGGGGATCGAAGCCAGGGCCCCAGAGGGTGCAGAGCAGCACTCTAACAACTGAGCTAAACCCCAGTCCCACAGTGAAGTATAGAATAAGTTTACTAAAGACAGTACACTTTTAAGGAATAATTACAGGAGAAATTGAGGCACCTGGAGAAGCTTAGGTAAACCTGGAAAGAAAATTGGAAAAACCTATGTTCCCTGGGTGACTCAGCATAAGGATGTCTCTATTCCCAGGGCAAGGTAAGGAAGCCAGAGAACAGGGTGGTTAAGTAGGCTTTTAGTGGGGAAAGTGTCTTGGATAGACAGAAAAGATGGTGGGCCTGAGAGAAGGGGCAGACATGGTCGTTGGGGAGAGAAGAGCAGAGAGCAGAGAGGACGAGAGAGGAACGGAAAAAGAGAGGGTGAGTGTGTCTTTCCTTTACTTTTATTCAAACTAGAGAACGCAGTGTGACATCAGCCCTGGGCACAAGCTCTGTGTGCCTAGGATCTTTGCTTTGTAAAAAATGGCTCAAGGGCTTGGGTAGGGTGTGGGACCCACCTGAAACTGTCCTTCCAGTGTCCTCAGATGCACATGGCTTCTTCATCATGGTGGAACAGCAGGAGCTACTTTGAGTCCCTGTTTCCTCCCTATTGCGTGGTAATGCCTACGCTAGCCACCTACCTTCCAAGGCTGGGAAGCAGCAGCTTCCAAAACAGCTTGCTTTTCTTGGATGAAGTTTCCCAGCTACAATTCCAGGGGCGAAGGGAAAAGGCAGGTTATAAACCATCCCTTCCTGAACAGCCTTGGGATTCAGCAGTGGGCTTAGCTGTGTCATAACTTTAGAAAATTGTAGACTCTGAGGTCAGGGAAAAGGCTATTTTTGAAGCCATGTAGGAGAAAAGAGTCCAGAGCTATGCCAGATCCAGAGGTGGTCTGTGATGAAGAATGTAGTTAAGATATAAGTTGTTATTGTTGTTGTTGTTGTTAGGTGCTGTTGAGTTGGTATCCGACTCATAGCGACCCTCAGAGGGTTTTCAATGGCTGACTGTTTCGGGATTACCTTGGGAGTGGATTGCCAGGTCCTTCTCCCACTTTTGCGGTACTGGGAATTGAACTCGGGACCTCAGAGACTACAGTGCAGCACTCTACCAACTGAGCCAAATCCCAGCCCCAAGATATAAGTAGGGAAAAGAAAAAAAAAAGATATAAGTAGAAGTCCCTGTCTGATAATGTGCAGGCCATTGCGACTTAAAGATGTTTTGCTTGATTTGCATTGTTCTTGTTGTTAGGTGCCATTGAGTCAGTGTCCCACTCATAGCGACCCTACATATGACAGGCAAAACACTATTATCAGTGCTTCTCTGCTATTCATAAGGTTTTCAATGGTTGACAGATTTTGGGGAGCTGGTTGTTGGGTCCTTCTCCCAAGCCTATAGCACTTGGTGTTCCCAGGTGGTCTCCCATCCAAGGACTAATTAGGCCTCACCCTGCTTAGCTTTTGAGATTGGCTGGGATTGGATGCCACAGTGGTACAGCAACAGGCTTGGTTTGCATAGTGCTTTTAAAAATATATTTTATTACTGTTATTTAATTATATATTCAACATTCAATTATATACTCAACATGAGGTGGAATATTACATATTTACTTGGATGGCACATAGTTGAAAAGGTGTATGTAAACATTATCTGCCAAAAATGGCCTTAACTTCTTCACAAATGTTAAATAATGTGCTTCTCATAGCAACTCTCTGGGTAAGGTTCCAGTATTGTCTTGTTTTGTGGATGAGGAAACTGAGAGGTTGAATAACGTGTGCAATGTCATGTTCCTTTTCCATGGTGTTAAAACAATGAGGCTTTTACATACAAAACTAGGAATGAGTGCTGCTTTTTCCTGAGTATTTGGAACTTCTGGTCAATTGGGTTCTCAATCTTTAGGGCAATAAATGTCCCTGTTGGATGGGACATACATGGTATAGTTTATCAGGTTATTCACATTCCCCCCCCCTTTTTTAAAACTGGTTCTCTTAGAAATTTCTATTATTTTCCCTAATCCTATAGGTAGCTGAGAAAATAACAACTAGAATTGAGCCATGGTTTCAAATCAAGAAGATAAGGTTTAGCCAAAGGAGGGGCTGGAAAATGGGACTGGGGGTAAGGGAAGTGCTGAGAAACTGCTTAGAGTGCTGGACTCAGATCCCCTGGCAGCCACCTTGGGTGGTGACTGTAGTCACTTGTCTTTCAGCAAGGTATAGCAGATGACTGAGCTGAAAGCTAAAGATACAACTTTGGGTGAAAGCAGAATAGAACTCAAGTCTAGTGAAAGACCATGCTGGTCACCAATGACTACTCACTGTACATGACGCTGAAGGGGTCACTCTGGGTGACCGCTCTGAGGAAGTGACTTTTGTTCTGAGAGTTTGAGTAGAAGTTAACCAGGTGGGGATCAGTCCTCATGCATGGTGGTGGAGATTATGCCTTGAAAACAGTTATCTTGAGAGACCATTAGGAACAGACAGTGGCAGGTGCAAAGGCCCGAGCTAGCCCAGGGACTGCAGTATGGTGGGGAAGACACTCACTAGCTGCATTTACTGGTTGAGGCATTGGTTTCTTCCTCCTCCCACTTCCTTCTCCCCCTTCCTTCTCCCCCTCCTCCTCTCCCCTCCTCCTCCTCCTCCTCCTCCATCTTCTTCTTCTTTGTCCTCTTCCTCTTCTTTTCCTTCTTAGTGCTGGGGATTTCACTCAGTGTCTCATGCATGCCAAGAATGTGCTCTATTACTGAGCACATTCAGCTCTGAGGCATTGCTTACAGCATCTCAGTTTTCCTTTTTTCTTTTTCCTGTTGTGCTAGGGGGTTGAACTCAGGGCCTTGTCATGCTTGACAAATGCTCTATCACTAAGCTGCACCCCCAGCCCCTTCTTTGTTTTTTATCTTGAGTCAGGGTCTTGCTAAATTGCACAGGCTGCTTCTGGCCTTGAACTCACAATCCTCCTGCCTCAGCTTCCTGAGTCTCTGGGATTATAGGCACTTGCTGCTGTGACTGGTAGTTTTCCTCATTTTAATGCGGGTATAAAAAAAAGCACTTAGTTCATACTTTTGTCTAGTTTTGGTAGTAATGTAGGCAAAGTACTTATCAGAGAATGTGACACCTTATAAATACTTACCAATATGGTTACTATGTCAATTTTTTCCAGAGCTTGGGATTGAACAGGGTCTTGCACATGCTAGGCAGGTGCTCTACCACTGATCTACATCCCCAGCCCATGCTTTTTTTGAGACAGAGTTTTGCTTTGTAGTTCTAGCTGGCCTCAAACTCATGATCCTCCTGCCTCAGTCTCTCAAGTACTGGGTATGTCAAGTCCTTTTCCTCAAGAGATTGATACTGATAATAATAATGACGAGGTTACTGGCATTTATTGTTATTATCATCAGAGAGTCTACTCATGCCAGTGGATGAGAAAACTTATTGTTTCCATAAAGGTACCTCATGAAGATTCAAGCAGCAGAGCTATGGATGGAATAATGTGTAGTGACATTTTCCTTAGATAATGGGGCATTGGGAAGAAGCAAATAAAAGAAAAAAGACATAGCAAATAGGACGACAAATTCACTCTAAAATGCTTTGACAACATTTCTTCGTGCCGTGAAAATACAGCAATACATTTCTCTGTATCCATGACCTTTATCACTGACTGGAGAGGTAAAGAGAGAAATTTGAGTCCGAATAGGTGATTGATAATTTCTCTTACATCCAAAGTCCAGTTAGAATCCAAAGATCAAATCTTAATTACAATCCATTCTACAGCACTTCCAATTCACATAAAACTTATGTCTATGTGCAGATATCCCAGCTCTGCATCAGAGGGATGCGGATGTCCTAAAGGGGAACAGAGTGAAGGGCTGCTGCCTTGGCAGCCCACCCCAGTTGCCAATTGTAGTCTGAGTGTGTCCCTTTCATCTTCGTGAGGATGTGACTTTGCTCTCACCAGAAACTGAGAACAGATGTCCTTGTCTCTGTTGTCTGTTCCTTGCTCACACTCTATTAGTTCTTCCTTTTAGCGGTCACAAGGGGGTGATGAGCTAAATGGAAACAAACCAAGCCTTACCCATCTAAACCTTGGCTCAGACACTTTTCTTTTTCACTCTGCCTCTCAAATAATTGGAGGCTTCAGGTTCAACTAGGATGACCCATTCAAAGGTGGGAACTAAGGGGAAATTTCTGGCCTTTCCTTTCTTCTCAGTATCCATTAGTTCTTCTATCCCTAACGGCTCCTGGAGTGTCATTTGGGAGCCATGCCTTCTCCTCTTGTAGACCGGGAGCTGATCTACCCTTGGCTCCAAGGGTGGGTAGGTGACCAGCTTGGAAAATCAATTCATCCAACCTCCTGGTGCCATAGCATTTTCCTTCATGGGCCCATATTCCGTCCCATCCAATCAGGACAAATATTTGGACATTTACTGGGGAGACTGGAAGAAAGTTGTTTTTTTCTATGCTGATCTTGTAAAAAGGTAAAAGACTGGGGCTTTCCACAGTGAGCGATCCTGTTGGAGTAGGAAACACACTCAAAAACCAAAACAATAAGTGGAAGAGAAAGGGAGAGAGAGAGTTAAAACCAGCTCTATTTAGTTACATGATTTAAAAATTTCCCAGGGTTACTGGATCCATTCTGATTGAATCCTCATTAGTTTACAGCTATAAGAGTCATAGTTAATGAATACATATTCATAGTTGTTGGGTCCCAAGTAAAGCCTAGTATCTGAAGTCAGTTTGTTAATCCGGAAGGGGGAAAACAGAGAGCCATGAAGCCAAGTGACCCAGAAATACCACATGGAGATATGTACAAATAGAGACCCTCAAATGTCCAAGTAGAAGGAGTCTGATAGCTTGGAGTTGATTCTAAACCATTGGGCATGACACATGGTACAGTTAGTTAAAGGGAGAAGTACCAAAGGTTGCAACTTGTGACAAAGGTACTATGTGGTTGGGAAGCCCCAGTAAGACCACTGAAGTCACAGTTCCTGAGGGTGTATGAAAGAGTTGTTGCTGTTAGGTGCTGTTGAGTCAGTGTCTGACTCACAGTGACCCTATGTACAACAGGCAAAACACTATTGTCAGTGCTTCTCTGCTATTCATAGGGTTTTCAATGGCGGATTGATTTTTGGGATCAGGTTGCTGGGTCCTTCTCCCAAGCCTACAGCACCTAGTGTTCCCAGGCAGTCTCTCATCCAAGTACTAACCAGGCCCGACCCTGCTTATCTTCCGAGATCTGATGGGATCGGATGTCACAGTGCTACAGCTGCAGGCATGTATGAAAGATTAGCAACTGAAAATTCTGACTCCATCAGGCTGTATATCCTATTTTTCATTTACTGTGATTTTATATGTTATCAATAAAAGTAGTGATACTTGGTAAGGGTGTTTAATTAATAATTAATTGCAGTGCTGGGGATCAAACTCAGGCAGGGTCTTGGCATTCTAGGCAAGCACTCTATCACTGAGTTACAACTCCAGCCCTTGGTTTTTTTTTTTTTTTTTTTGACACACTGTCTCATTATGTAGCCCAGGATGGTCTTGAACTCCTCCTGCTTCTGCCTCCCTAGTGCTGGAAAAATAAGCATGTGCCACCATATTGGCAAGGGTGAGTTTTTAACAATTATTTATAACTGGGAAATATATGCTCTGCCTTTGGCTTAGAAGAGAAGCAGCAAGAAAATGGTAGAAGTTGAACTTAAGAACTCATACACTGTTGCCTCTCAGGAGTGCTGTGATTTTAGGTAGTTTCAGGTACTACTCCATGAAACTCCTATTTACTTGACGTTGCAACTGGTCAGCTAGGGAGGTGATGGATAAAGTAGAATTTTGAAGACAATTGTAAGGAGCTTGGAGGAAGCTGATTTCTATATATATTTTAAGACATATATTTTAAGATAAGACTCACAATACCTCTCTGTCACTTTCCCTTCCAAGCTAAATAATATTGGTTACTCCAAATAATCATGATATGATTTTTTATCTCCTAAAGTCCTTAGTTTGCAGTTGTAGCCCTGTGGCATCCGATCCCATCAGATGTCAGAAGCTAAGCAGGGTGGGGCCTGGTTGTTACTTGGATGGGACACTGCCTGGGAACACCAGGTGCTATAGGCTTGGGAAAGGGACCTGGCAACCCACTCCGAAAAATCAATCCGCCATTGAAAACCCTATGAACAGCAGAGACGCACTGACAATAATGTTTCTCCTGTTGTGCGTATGGTCGCTATGAGTTGGATACCAACTTGAGGGCACCTAACAACAACAACAACAACAACAACAACAAAAGTCCTTAAGCATAGGAACATGTCTTATTCACAAGTGCATCCTCAGGTTCTAACACAGTTCCTGGCACATTTAAGGTGCTCAACACATTTTTGGGGCTGGAGTGAATTTCCTCATTATATCATCTTTGTTTATACAGATTATCCCTTATCTGAAAAGCTTGGGATCAGATGTACTTTTGATTTTATTTTTGGATTTTGGGAATATTTGCAAATACATGATGAGACATATTGGGGATGAACCCCAAGTCTAAACATAAAATTCCTTTACAGTTCAGGTATACTTTATACCTGTAGTCTGAAAGTAATTTTTTTTTTTTTTTTTTTGGCAGTACTATGAGTTGAACCCAGGGCCTTGCGCTTGCATGCTTTGCAGGTGCTGGACCACTGAGCTGCCGCCTCCAGCCCATTTTTTTACTTTTTGAGACAGGGTCTCACTAAATTACACAGACTGCTTCTGGTCTCGAACTTGTGGTCCTCCTGCCTCTGCCTCCCAAGCTCCTGGGATTACAGGTATGTGACACCACACCTGACTCACTTTTTTTTTGACTGTGGGTCAACACATGAGGTCAGATGTGGAATTTTCCACTTGGGGTGTCATGGTTTTCAAAAAGTTTTGGACTTTGGAGCATTATGGATTAGGCATGCTCAAATTATATGCATTTTTCTTGGTTTCCTTCTGTAGAATGCTGTTTTTTATTTCAAACTGTACTCAATACTTCTTTGTCTCCTCCACTTATACAAAGAGAGAGGGAGAGCAGAGAGAGAGAGAGAGAGAGAGAGAGAGAGAGAGAGAGAGAGAGAGAGAGAAGGAGAGAGAGTTCTGGTTTCCTGTGAAAAGAGGAACTCAATCATGGCGGCCAGAACCAATTGATTCCTAATTAAATGAAGCATAAGCCTGAGCTGGGATTCATTTGTTCTGATTCAAAAAGCCATCTTTCCTCCGTGCCTCATAATTATGTCTCTTTCAGTGTCAGCACAATGTGGGCAGGGAGGCACTGTCTGCTCTGCTCCACTCCACACAGGGATAAAGGGACATGTAAGCCTAGCGTGCTTTGTGATGAAGCCGAAGCCACTTGTTAGAGCAAGGGGAGAGTCGACAATAATAGGAGACTGCCCAAATGGGAAGGATGGGATCACAGGCAGTGGTTCTTTTAGGAGCAGAAACTTTTCACTCCCCAAGGAGCAGGAAAGAAGCCAACGGAGACGATTAAGCCGGTGAAGGCATGAAGAGCAGTCTGAGACAGTCTGTGTGCAGAAGCTGCTCAGCAGTTTTGCCCAACTGGGGCAGAACCTATGGTGCTGTGAACCAACCCAAGCACTTCATCACTTGGAATCTGCCAAGAACCAGGCTTTGATTATCTGTGGCAGTGGACACTGATATCCAGCTTATAGCCATCCATTCATGTATCCATTAGACCAGTGCAGAGCTCCCTCTACATGCCAAGCCACTAGTTAGCCAGTGGGGACTCATCAGTGATTAAGATAGTAGTTTCTTTTCACTCAAAAAACTCCTAATTCAATGGGGGAAAATAATAAATGATATCATAGTAAACCCTCCACTTGTTAGCTGCCGTCGAGTCGGTATCCGACTCATAGCAACCCTCATAGGGTTTTCTACGGCTGACTGTTTCGGGATTGCCTTGGGAGTGGATTGCCAGGCCCTTCTCCCATTTTTGCGATACTGGGAATTGAACTCAAGACCTTAGAAACTGCAGCACAGCGCTCTACCAACTGAGCTAAATCCCAGCCCAAACCCTCCACAGCCAGTCGCTATTAGTTTCAGATGCTGGGAACATAAGCAAGGCCTTGTTTAGTGATGATTTTGTGTAACAATCCTAAGAGATGAACACTATTTTTGGATCTGCTTTACAGGTAGAAAGCAACATGATCAACATTGCCCCCAAATCAGTTGCAAAACTGGGGTTCCAATGCAGAAAATATTGTAAGAGGCACAGGAATAATTGACTCGTCTTTCCTGAGGGGCATTCAGAGAAGTGCTACCAAACAGATGCTTTTGGATTTGAATCTTAACGTACCATTCAGAGGTCACCTGCCAGACAAAGGTTGATAGGAGGCCATTTCAGTATCTGAAATATCTGAGTAGCACTGGCCATAGGAAGTTATTACTGGATCCTTTTGAGAAGCCTAGATAAGTAACGCCTGGCGCTATACCATGGTGGCATTTGATCCCGTCAGATCTCGGAAGCTAAAGCAGGGTTGGGCCTGGTTAGCACTTGGTTGGGAGACCATCTGGGAACACCAGGTGCTGACTCAAACTGAGTCCCCCTTTTTAATTTTTTATTTTGAAATAATTTCAAAGTCATAATGATCTTATAAGAATAATATGGAGATTCCAGGTATCATTTATCCAAGTATCTCAGATGTTCACATCTTAACATTTTGTCAAACTTGCTTTATTATTCTCTCTCTGTATATAATTTTTCTTCTGAAACATTTTAAAATAATTGCAGCTATAATGTCCTTTAGTGTGTATTTTTTTTTTCACTACTGGGAGTTGAGCCCCAGTTGAGCCCCAGTTTTGCAGTACTACGGGTTGAACCCAGGGCCTTGTGCTTGCATGCTCTGCAAGTGCTGGACCACTGAGCTGCACCCTCAGCCCATTTTTTTACTTTTTGAGTTTTTGAGACAGGGTCTCGCTAAGTTACGCAGACTGAAATTGTGATTCTCCTGTCTCTGCCTCCTGAGCCACTGGGATTACAGGCGTGTGCCACCACGCCTGGCTAGTGTGTATTTTTGAAAAGAGACATTCTCTTACATAAATACAATGTCAATAAATACAATACAATACAATGTACAATGATCAAAATCAGTAAATTAATATTGACAAAATATGATTATCTAGTTGTGGATTTTATTCAAGCCAAATTAATAAGAAGCATTCAGTCCTTAAAAAAGCATTTTTATGCTTACTTAATTGGGATATCTTTGAACAAGAAATTTGCCAGTATGAAGTCAAGAGTCAAGGACCCTTTCTAGAAATAGGTTAGAAAAAGAGACATAAAGATGGAGAAGGAGTAAGAGAGTGAGGGAGGGATGGAGGGAGGGAGAGAAAGAGGAAGGAGGAAGAAGAAGAGGGGGAGGTGGAAGTGGTGGAGGAGGAGGGGATGGAAGAATGAAAGGAGGCATCAAGCTGGGTATGGTGGTGCAGTCCTGTCATCCCAGCACTCAGGAGGTTGAGTCAGGAGGATCAAGAGTTTGAGGTCAGCCTGGGTTACACAGCAAGTTGTTAAGTGCTGTCGAGTTAGGTCTGATTCAGTGACACTAAGTACAACAGAAGGAAACACTACCTGACTCTGTGCCATGCACATGATCTTTTTATAGTTCAGCCCGTTGTTGTAGCCACAGTGTTTCTTCTCAGTTTGAGTCATGCCACATCAGCAAAAGGAGGTCCCAGGGGATTTACTCCCTTCCTGTCATTAAGGTCGACTCTGCTTTGAGGAGACAACTCTTTTTCAGTTGCTTCTTGAATGCTTTCCAGCCTAGGGGGCTCATTTTCTGGCAATATATTTGACAGTGCTTCTCTGCTGTTCCTATGGTTTTCAATGGCTAATTGTTTTGGGAGTGCGCTACCAGCTCCTTCTCCCTAATGTGTCTTAGTTTAGAGGCTCAGTGGAAACCTGTCTACATGGGTGGCCCTGCTGGTATCTGAAATACCGGTCACTTACCTTTCAGCATCATGGCAACACACAAAGCCCCACAGCACCACAAACTGACAGACATGTGGGGCACATAGCAAGACCCTGTCTCAAAAACCCAAAACAGAAACAAATAACAAAAAAGGCAACTTCGGATGTCCCCTACCCATCTCTGTTCAGCTTCCAAAGTCCATAGTCCCTATTTCTTGGACTGTGAGAAACGCCTGCCATGTGTAAGCTTGGGCTCCTTTTGATGACTGGGCCAGTGTGCCTTTCCAGCCATTGTACTTTAGGACACCTCCTACCACTAGCTGACCTTTAAAGGACATTCTCTTTTACAAAGTAGGCAAGGTTTTGCTTTCTCCTTTCATACGGGTTTGCCTCTCTAGGTAATTCTCTTCTCTATACTTCTATTTTCCTCCCCTGTCATAGATGACAACTAAATATGAATAAATACATTGGTCCTTCTGAATGCAAACAACACTCCCCTCACAGACCACATATGTGAAAAGAAAAAGCAGGCTGAACACACCCAGTGGATGAAACCTGTCCCTTCCCACTGATGTTCAGGAATGGGTGAAACACAGCTTTCTAGGGCCATGGTGCAGGGGCTCCTGGTTCTCCAATTCTCATTTTCCAACACAGCAATCATACTGTCTGCTTTTCACCATATGCTCTTATCACACACACCGTTACAGACCACATGGGATATGACAAGCTGGCGGCCCTGGCTGGTTTGACTCAGACATCTCTGGGAGTTGCCCTCACCCTCTTCTTACCATATCAGTGAAAGCTGCTGCTGCTGCTTCTTTTTCTT